>VBSM01003198.1:3354586-3368113 GCA_008086735.1 Cheirogaleus medius | reverse complement strand
AAAAAAAAAAAAAAGTGATAAATATAATAAATAAATATAAAATATAAAAAATAAATATAATTGCTATCACCTTAAGAAACTATACATCACACCAAGGCTTGACTATAACCTATTGTTTTTTCAGCCAAGATCTCCTGGGCCAGTTTACTTCTGCTCCCAAATCGCATCATGATATCAAAGAGTGTTGAGTAATCATCACAGTTTAGCAAGGGAAGGAATCAAAATCTCTAAGAACTCAATCTGAGGAAGTCACCTGACTTTCTCTGGAAAGCACCGACATAATAGTGAAACAACTTCCCTCTTGGGATCTTCATGTTCCAAATTTTGAACTTCCAAGAGGATTTCATTGGCCCAATTTGAATTAGGTACCAACTCTTCCAGAATTATTTATTAAGGATTGGATAAAAGTCACACAAATACAAACGTGGTCATCCGAGATCCACAGGGGTCTCTGAGAAAGCAGAGATTATTGAGACCCAGAAGAAAACCTCCACAGAAGCAAACGCCCGCAAGTCTATGTTTTTAGTCTGTAGAAATCCCTGCAACAGAATGTTGTGCTCTGCTGATTTAAGGGTTTGGCATTTCTAGATTTTGTGATGCTTATGATTAAGTGAGTTGAGTGCAGGAGCTCTTCGTGAGAAAAAATTGCTCAGTAAGAATTCTCTGGATCATTAACAAAAAGAGAGATGTCCCTCGGAAGAGCTCTTCTGTCTTCTGGGTGGAAGCGACAATGAACATCTCTAAGAAAGATTGCTCCTGTGTTCCCATTTGTTCTCCCTGCTTAATGTGATTGCTCAGCAGCGGTTAGCCACCTCCGCAACAAATTCACACATTAATGGAAATGTACTCACACTGTGGCCGAAGCAGGCTGATATTATAAGCCGTCTATGGAATCAAAGGTGCCAAAGATCACAAAGTTGGATGGATTGAGGGCTTCGAGTTTGAATTGTTTTCTGAATTCTGTTTTTAACTTTTCCCAATCAACATTTTCATTCGGAGTGTGTGAAAATATTCGTATTGGTGGGATAGCAAATGAAAGTACAATGGGATAGAACCAACTAAAAGCAAAAGCATTAACTGGCTGTTCGTCTGCAGACTGATTTCCCAGAGGTAGATTCATGACAGCATAACATTCATCTGTCTTCTTTTAAAGATATTTAGAATGGCTTACATTATAATCCAATTTATTGACATTTTGAAGGTTAGGTCAGAACACTATAATGGGCTACTAGTTAGAAACTGTGGTCTCATGATACATTGGAATGAACGGAAATCATGTTGCTGTAGCATTCATTTATTAAGGTTATGCTGCATGGTTCTTGTCCATAGAAGTCATTGTGATCACAAATCATGTATATTTAATGTCTAAGGACAGGATGATTCTCATTACTGACAAAACATAATCCAAAAGCCCTGGCCCCTAAGTAGCTTAAAATCTAGGTACACATAACCACACACACAAATACACACATGTGTGGCACACATAAACATGGGGAGAGGGCACATTTGCAAACAAGAATGTGAACTTAAATAAACAAGCAAATTACATCCATATAGTTGAGATTTTCCTCTAACCTTCAGTTTTATAAGGAAGAGCTCTCAAGTTCTAAACCTGATCTCTGCAGAAGATAATTGTACAACTTAATAGAATCTGTATGAAAGAAAGATGAGAAAGAAGAAAGGCAAAAAAATCCCTCAAAATGTTGAACCCTAAGATATGTTTATCCCCCTAAGATAGATGAGACAGACAGTGAGTAGAGTTGTCAGACTGATATCAGTATCCCTTAGTAGTGTGTTTGAAGAATGGCCTGTGGTTGGCTTGGCCTCTTGGCTACACCCTTAATCCATGTTAGCTGGATCATCCAAGGAAACTGATGAGAAAAGATGGATGGGTTAGCCTAAGTCATGACTAATGAGTACATAGATTTTTTTTCAGCTAGTACGTGTTGAGTTTACACTGCAACAGGGTAAAGAGAAGATGCATTATCTTCATAGTTTGCACCAAATTTTATTAGGTAGTGGGTTGGCTAGTCTGTTTGGGAAAATACCTTGGTATTTGAAGGTGAAATCCTGAGGGCATGAGACATACATTATAATGAAACAAAAAGAGATAAACTGCTATGTGAGATTTAAGAGGAGTTTTGGTGTGGCAAAGCAAACACGGTGGAGCAGCAAAAAAAATTTTAAGAGCAGTCATAGTTGATACTCAGTTTTAAGATTTTTTGCCTTACAACGATAATACATTTTTCTCTATTTACTCAAACCAACCTGACGTACCATGTTTTCCGAAAATAAGACCTACCCATAAAATAAGCCCCAGCAGGATTTCTAAGCATTTGCACAATAGAAGCCCTACCCCGAAAATAAGACCTAGTGATGGGCGTGGCTACGGACCGCATCTGCACAACCCATGCATTTCGACTCAGAGTGGTAAAGAAGACAAACAGCCCTTCTCATCTGTCCCATGAGAGCTCTATTGCTTGACATGAGAGATTGGGGCCAATGGTTCTAAAGGAAATAGAGTCGCAAGAAATTCAGGATGGAATTCAAGGTTTGGAGACTTAGGATGATGTTCCAGAAGAAGACGTCTTAACTCTATTTGAATCAATGTAGATTGTTGTACCGTACTGAAAAAAAATAAAACATCCCCTGAAAATAAACCCTAGGGTGTCTTCTTGAGGAAAAATAAATATAAGACCTTGTCTTATTTTCGGGGAAACATGGTATTCCGAGCATGCCTGTGCTCTCTCTCTCTCTCACATGCACACACACACACTATAGTCTTGGGCAAATGTTTTTTATACTTGGAATAATGGAAAGAGGCTGGATTCTTCATCTTGACAGCATTCATGGAACAGTATTCTATAAATTGAACCCCTTCAGTGGAAGCAGACCTTCAAAGCCAGAGCTGGCCAATCACACAAGCCCTTCTGGAAGCCTCCGCAATCTTGGGGAAGGCGCTGGACTCCCACACGTAATGGCCTGTGGGTTTAAGCTGCTGTTACCTATATCTATAGAGGCAGAGTGACTTTAGCTAGTATTTTGTTAGAATCCCATACGACAGGCACTGTGCTAAGCACCTTATACACCATGTTAGTTTCCTACTGCGGCTGTAATCAGTTACCGCAAATTTTAGTGGCTTAATACAACACAGACTTATTCTCTTACCATTCTGGAGGGCAGAAGTCCTACAATCAAAATGTTGGCTGTGTTTCTCCTCGGGGCTCTAAGGAAAAACCTATTTCTTTGCCATTCCCGGGTTCTAGGAGCTGTCTTCATTCCTCGGTTCAAAGGCCCCTTCCTCCATCTTCAAAACACATCGCATCACTCCAATCCAGGTTTCCATCCTCATCTCCTCCCTCTCTGACCCTCCCGCTTTCCTTTTATAAGGATCCTTGTGATGACATTGGACCCACCTGGACAATCCAGGATAATCTCCTCTTCTCAAAATCCTCAAGAAGCCCCTTTTGCCATGTAAGGTAACATATTTACAAGTCCAGAAAATTAGAACATGGACACCTTTGGGGGGTTACTATTAGGACCACCACATGTGCATTGTTTAATTTGTTATTTATAACAGCCTTATTATGTGGATGCCGTTTTCATCCCAATAGCAAAGATAGGAAAACTGATGCCTCATGGGGTTAAGAAATGTTTCCAAGTTTAGGTAGTCTCTACGTGGTAATGCGCGGGTTCAAATTCGTATATGCGAGACTCATATATAGCTAAGGTCCTCTCCTTATTATATCCAGGCCAGATGAGTCTAAGTGGAGAAAAGTTGGTCATACAAAATTTGTTCCATGAGCAGTAAAACAAATTTAAAAAATTAAGAGTTGACCTTACCATGTTTTTGGTATTCATCTATCAGTAATTCAGGACATCCTTCCCCCAATCAATAATGAGTATAAAAATGACAGAAGACTTACCAGGAATTAGGCAATACTGTTAAGCATTAGCTACAGCAGTTAAAAATATCAAACTGCACATTCAAGCTGTCGTAATTTATTTTTTGTTTTTGTTTTAATACTCTGAGGTCTCAGGAAATAGAAGATAGAGCCACTATTTGTTTTATATTAATAAAATAGGTACAGTATGTTTATTTCTCATTTGGCATTCTCTCTTTGCCATTTTTCTAGAAATCCAAATACCTTACATCAGAGAAATATTTATATTATCAAGAAAGCATAACTATCACTCAGGACTGAAATGTAATAAGTTCAATCCTACATTTACTCGGTTGGTGGCAACTTGGACAAAAGCTACCTTAACCTAGGTTTGTGATATGACGCATCGTTTACTTAAACATTCATCTATTGGGTGACATAATTAGGCACTCTTGTTGATGCTTTAAAAAATCCACACTGAATAAATAACATTCTCATTGCCACTCATTTTTTAAATTTTTTGATTAGATTTCTGCTTTCTTTCCCCTGTTTTCTAGACTCAGTGCTGAATCCTAATGACACTTTTCTCAGCGTAATCTCAGGCCGTCATTTTCAGATAATTAGCTACATACCAAATGTTACGTAAATGGGCTCATTATTATTCATTTCTGTTGGGCGAGGGTGATTCATGAACCACTCTGTTAATATGAAAAGCAGTCCATAAATCAGAGTGGGGGATGAGGGTGGGCAAAGACAAGTAATAACAGGACAATCATAATTAACAGATCCTTGTCAAAAATCCAGTTATCAGTCTTAGTCACGTTTTACCATGGATGTCTGGCTGAGTTCAAGAGACAGACTGCTTTCCACAAATCATATTTTATTCATGTATCTGTGGCGTGTAAGAGCAATGTTTTAAGTTTCTACCATGTTTAATATTTCCCAGTAACCAATTAGCTAAAATATGTGTTAGGGAGCAGGAAAAGATAAGGCTACCTCTTCCAAACCAGAGCATCTTTATTCTCATTATCTTGATTATCAGGAATTTCTACAGTGGGGAAACTGTGAGGAATTAAGGCAACAGCAATTGCTTCTTGGCGTTTTGGCTAAGATCAAATGTAGTCTCTGTTATCAGTTTAAAACAATAGCAAGCTCTTAAACACTGGGAAGGGACCTACGTATTGAAGTAAAAGTAAAAGCCAAATAGAATGTTTACCTGGAATGGAATGGCATGGCTTGGTAATTAAGTACAAGAGAGTTAAACAAAGACAATACAGAATCATTAATAAAAAGTCAAAGCAAAGATATGGGTCTTCTTTCCCAGTTGTTAATATTTTGGCTTATTTGCAAAATAGTCCTATTGCTTTGCCCTATGATTATCTCTCCCAGAACAAAGAGATGATGCATTTACTGAAAGGTAATCAGAATCATCTTGAAATGATATTCCTGAAGGAGTAAAATCAGATTCAAGAGCGATAGGGCATTACAATATTGTATTATCTGAGGATAATAATGGCTTTCTGTTGAGAAAAAAACAAACAAAACCAAAACAAACAAGGAAGAAGTATTAATCATGCAAAATGCCCAGATCCCTCTCCCTGACACTGACTGTATACCTAATTTGCACTTAATACTGGACAATGATTACAATCTTCCGAAACGAGTCCCTTCAATGAAAAAAATCCATCAACTTATATGGATCTCACTGTTTAAAATTGATCTATATATGTATATAAAAATAATATATTTCATCACATTTCTCATCACAATTTGCTATTACACATTTTTTTGTTTTTGTTTCGTTACTTGTTTCTTTTGTGTCTGCTGCTTGAATAGGTGGTAAATACCATGAGGGAAATGACCTCATAATGATTTATTTACCAGGGTCCAGCTCAGTTTCTGGCACAGAATTTGCATGTAAATTAGTGGGATTAATATGGAGCTTAAGAAAACAGTCAAATCATGACTTCTCTAAAGAAGAAGAAGAAAAAAAAAAAACCAACGTGCCATCTTCATTTAAAAACTATTCCAACGTTGCTTGGGAAACACACTTATGGCAAAGATCCATCTTCCTCAGCCTGACTAAATTCTTACTGAAAATTACCTTGAGTTCGTTGGCTAAATAAAAAAACCACAGGTTATTGTCAGTTGGATAATTTCCAAGGCCGTGAAACTGCTGGAAGCATGCTTAAATTAAGCCAGGTATCATAGGACCGCTCATCTGTTACAGTTTTAGATGCTATATGGCTTAAGAGAGAAGCTTCAAACATGGTGGTACATGCATCAAATGGTCCAAACATGAATGTGGGTTAAGGTCCTCTTTCTTGCCTTGCTATTGAGAATACCAATAGATTAGGTCTTCAAAATACAAAAAGTTGGTTTCTTTCCTATGAGCAAAATGGGGATGGTCTTTGCCAAAAGAATAAATGAAAGGTGTCTTTAGTAATTAATCCATGTTGGAGTTCCTTCTCATGTTAAGTGTGTGGGCCTATGGCTGGACTTTTCCATGTGAAAATGAAGAATTTGCACGGCATGGGAGGATTTTTGTTTTTAACCATGAAAATATCATTTTTTTTGGTCAGTATCATTAGAATACTAACTTCATAGGCAGTTAGTAATTTATAATTTGGTTGTCTGGTAGATATTTGAAGTTCTCAAGGAATTTTGTAGAAGATCCATAACTAAGGAACATAAGTGAAGTCATTTGGTTCTGCCACACTGTTAGCATTTTAACCAATTGTGAATTTGATCACAATCCAGAATATGGAAGAGTACAATACAAGACAAATTTGGAAAGTGGATTTTATTTGCCTTGATTTATAATACCTAATCTGACAATAAGCTATGGAATGTATTAACATTTTAGCAAAGTTTGACTCATCCTGATGATTTTGCTTAGTTGATTTACTGATTCATGCCTTTCTGTACAATGTGAAAGATTAATTTACTTTCTGTTTAATTGATTACTTAGATAACCAGACCTTGTTTCTTACCAGAATGATTTTCTGTGCTTTGTCTTGAGCGTATCATGTCCTTGACTATTTCAGAAAACAGACAAATAAAAAACTAAAAAGCTGGCAGCTATGGCCCTATCTTAATCAAATGATCAAATCTTTGATAATTTTTTGAATTTGCTATTCCCAAAGCAGATTACATCTATACCTATATCTATATCATCTACCTATCTTTTGCATGTAAAGCTCTCTTTTAGTTTGCCCAGAATAGCCCTGAAAATCACGAAGTATTTTTGGAAGAATTGCACGTGAAAAGTTGCTAAGTAAGAACATGATGCTTACCCTGTCTGAAATTAAATTTGTATAGATAAAATATTATTAATATAAGTATTTCAGCCAGTGTAAGTGCTATGGTTTGAATGTTTGTCCCCTCCAAAACTCAGGTTGAAATTTACCTGCCAATCTAACAGTATTAAGAGGTGGAACCATTAGGCCATGAGGGTTCCACCTTCATGAATTACTAAAGGCCATTATCTTGGGAGTGGATGAATTATAAAAGGGTGAGTCAGCCTCCTCCCTCTCTATTTTTCTCTCTCTTATCCTCTCTTGCCCTTCTGCTTTCTGCCATGGGATGACTCAGCAAGAAGGCCCTCACCAGATGCTGGCCCCTCAATCTTGGACTTCTCAGACTCCAGAACCATGAGTCAATACATTTATGTTCATTATAAATTACCAAGTCTGTGCTATTCTGTTATAGAAGTACAAAATGGATTAAGACAGTAGGCTTTCTCGAAAGTCCCTGGAAATTTGTCAATGCCCTTGCTTTCCATAATTTATTTTAACCTCAGGGGAAATACTGGTCAAAATTTTATGACATAGTTCTCTCTAGTTGTTCTATATTTATCAGAGTCTTGATGGTGCTTTCCCAGAAGATAGTAAGACATACAAGTATAGTATTTTCAATCATAATTTCTGTTATTATTTTTAAAAGTATAATTGTTTAAAAGTAAACTTGATTACTTGTCAACAGCCTTATTTCATTAATTTGAATCTAGCACTTTCTAGACAGTAAGGTTCCCTGGTGTACCTGTGGATGCTATAGTGATCTACGGCTACAAAAAATTGTGAATTTGAGAGAATAATCTTTCAGTATTCCTCACTGTATTTGGCTGTCATATACCTTAGTCGTTAGATTTTCTGGTGCAACTTAGAAATAGCCTGAGTCACATTTTCTGAAGGCTCGCAATATTCTTTGCTATGTCATTTCTACTTCTGGGTAATGCAATGCCATAAAATAGCTTAAATGTAAGGGTCTATAAAAGTTCAAGGCTGAAAATGGTTAAGACACTTATGGGCGTCAGGTTTTCAGGTAGTTTGTCTCTTGTTATGATTTAATTTATCAACCCGGTCTATATGTAGAGACAGTAAGGCTGATAAACTTTCTGATATCATACCTGGGCTTCCATTGCTTACCTGGTGATCCCCTATAATTCTACTAATTGGTAGACCAAGATCCTACAAACCAGGCACATACTATTTTAGTGGGTCACCAGTTTGCTTTAGTAAGCACAGATTAAATACCAAAGAGTAAAAGGAATCTTGTGTGGTGGAGTTTAATTTTCCCAGAATGCAGGGTGAAAGTTGAGGACAGGCAGTATAGGTTGTTCACATCATTTGATCTGTTACAATCTACGAAAAATCTCCCCATCCTCCAACAATAATTTTGATTTGTGAATACCACCATTTCAGGTTTGACTGTAACCATGCTGTAATGATATTGCTAAGTGTCAGCTGGGTCTGATTTCAAATCTGATCATGCACTCCCTCCCCCACACTTTGTGAGCTCATTTAAAATAATAGGTTTGAAATGGAAACAAAAACTGGCAGAAATAAAGGCTCTTAAAAATATGGCATTTCTTTAGTTTTCACTCAGACAGTGTGGGGAATTGAAAAAGTCTCTGTGGACTGATGGTCTCTGTTTCACATCATCACAGATAATAATGGATCCTCAGGGAAGAGCCAAAAAATTCCCTTGTTGCTGATGTGCTTGTCTCCTTGGCTCAAAAGAAAAAGAAATCCGCAGCCAAAAATAAAAGTCTGGTGCCAATTCCTTCACTCGTTCACTCATATTTATTGATCATCTTTATGCAAGGCACTATGCTAGTAAATGTATAAGAAATATAAGATGTATTAATACATAAAGTGCATATGCTATTAGAAGAATAAGGTGTGGTTGTAATCTTTGTGGTAAGAATGTGAGTGAGCTCCAGGTAGACCTCCAACGTTCACGGCTGGGGTCCATCAGCTGTTGACCTCTGGGAAGTTACCTGACTTCAATTTCCTCTTTTCTCAAGTGTATAGTGTTAGTCATTAGATAAAATAATATCTATAGAGCATTTAAAAAATTGCCTTGAAAGGCAAGGACTCAAAAATGTTTGCTATTATGATGATGATTAAATTACTCACTACGAAGTGCCTCCAAATCACTAAACATCTCAGTGATAGACTTAATACATTACAGGAGCTGCTACTCGCTGGGAAAGCATCATTCAGATGGAAGCCCCGCCCTCAAGGTGCCAATAATCTTGTGGGTGGTGCAGACATAGCACATCAGTTCTCTATGATTAGTGCTACTATAGACGTGTGTCTGTGGAACGTGTTAGTTATGTATTGTGGCATAATAGATTACTCCCCAAATTAGCGGCTTAAAACAACAAGTGTTTGTTATTTCACAGATTTTGTGGTCTAGGAGTTTGGGCCTGATGTGGTTTGATGCCTCCACCTCAAGGCCTTTCACAAGGTTGCAGCTGAGTTGCTGACTGATACTGTGGTCTCATCTGAAGGTTCCACTGAGAGATGATTCACTCCCAGGGTCACCACGTGGGGTGGGTGGTTGTTGGTTGTTGGTTCAGTTCCTCACATGCTGGACTGAGGGTCTCAAGGCTTTGCTGGAGGTTGGCTGGAGAACTCCCTCAGTTCCTTCTCACATAGGCATTTCCACAGGGCAACTCTCACCTGGCTTCCCTTAGAGCAAGTGAAAAACAGCAAGGAAGGGCCAGCTAGACAGAAGCTAGTCTTTTGCAAACCTAATTTCAGAAGTGATGTTGTATCACATTTGCTATATTCTATCCATTTGAAGTGAGTCATTAGGTCCAGCCACACTCAGTGGAAGCTTTTAAAATATACCACTACAAAAAAAAAAAAATCACCAAACCACAAAGGAAGACAGCAAAAAAGGAAAGGAAGAACAAAGCATCTACAAATTAACCAAGAAAACAATTAATAAAATGGTAATAGTAAGTCCTTACATATCAATAGTTACTTTAAATGTAAATTGGTTAAATTCTTCAATCAAAACACAATTGAATGGCTGAATAGATTAAAACAAAAACAAAACAAAACCAAGACCCAATTATATTCTGCCTACAAGAAACTCACTTGACCCCTAAGGACACATATAGACTGAAGTGACGGAATGGAAAAAGATATTCTACACAAATGGAAACCAAAAGAGAGTGGGGACGGCTATATGTAACATAAGACAAAACAGACTTTAAGACAAAAACTGTAAAAAAAGAAAAAGGTCATTATATAATGATAAAAGGGTCACTCATTAAGAAGATATAATAATTATAAATATATATGCATCTACATATATAAACCAGATATTAATAGATCTGAAGAGAGAGATAGACTGCAACACAATAATACCAGAAGACTTCAATATTCCACCTTCAACACTGGATAATTCATCTAGATAGAAAATCAATAAGTAAACACTGGATTTGAACTACACTTTAGACCAAATGGACCTAACAAATATTTACAGAACATTCCATCCAACAAGAACAGAGTACACATTCTTCTCAAGTGCACATGGAACATTCTCTAGGATGGATCATATATTGGGCCACAAAACAAATTTCAACAAATTTAAGAAGACTGAAATCATATTGAGTATCTTTTCTGACCACATGGCATGAAGCTAAAAATCAGTAACAGGAGTAATCTTAGAAATTGAATTTTGATGTAGCATTTAGAGATAGGGTGAGGAGGAGGGTAAAGGGCCTTCCCTGTCAGTGGCTTTCAAACTTTTTCCTCACTCTCCAACAAGAAATACATTTTACCTTGCAACTCAGTACAACATACCAAAAATGGAAGCAAAAGTTCCATGAAGCAATATTTACCCTCAATAATTACAATGTACTTTGTCCCATTCTGTCATATTTTATTCTATTCATTTGTAAAAGTGCTTGTCACCACCTGCTAAATTGATTTCACTCACTAATGAGTGGCTGTAATTTGAAACATCATTGGATTTTGTTTGTTTGTTTATTTGCTAAACTAAGGAACTTGGACTTTATCCTGAAAAAGTTGAAGCACAGAAGTGATCCGATGTTCAAATACTCCATCTATGTTTGTTGACTGACTGGGTAATTCATCCATCCATGCATCTACCTGTCCATCTATCCATCTCTGAGAAAGTGTGTGGAATAAGAAATTACCTACGTTCAGATCACACTTTGATGTGCCTCCTCAGAAGGGAGGATGCAAATAAGAGCAACAAAAATGAGAAATGTAGCACCCTGCACTCTGGCTGCAGGGGCAGGAGCACAGAATGTGCTCACTGACCCCCAGAAACCATCTTTCACGAGCAGTGAGACAGTTCACCTAAGTCACGAATTGAAACCACAGCTTCTGTTTCCGTAGAAACAGGGCAACTGGTGAAGCACTTGGCTCTAAAAACTATGATGAAATATCCAGTAGCCAGATGGCCTGGCAACTGAAATTGTCATGCCTTTGTGAGCATTTATCATGAATTGGCATCACACGAGAAAAGAAATTCTTTCCAGTGAGAATGGAGCAGGCACGGGAAAGTGTGATCAGCAGGTATCAGTTGGTAATTGACACTGAGGGCCAGGCAAGAGGCAAAAACCTGAGGCTTGGAGCACCACCCGGTCCAACAATTCTCAACTTACTTCTGTTGTCATTGTTCCTATTGGCTTCTCATCCACTGGGTACAGCACCGTGAAATAAATGCTGTTCCCCTCCTCGTAGTGTCTAGGAACAAGGAGAATTTTGAGCATTCTCAAATCCCTCAGATACATTTCTTATAGATCACCTGCAAATGGAAAATGCTAACTACCACCATCCAGAAGAGAGACTAATGTAAGCGTTTTATATTACCCTTGCATGTGTTTCAGAGATTTTTGTGTTTTGTCAGTACTACTGCAATTGGCAAAATATTTATGGGACAACTGTATCTGAACAGAGGCCATATTGCAAGACATTAAAGCAGTAATGATAATAACTTGTAGTTATTAACTGCTCACTAGATGCCAGGTGCTGTCTAAACACTTATCAATATGAGAGTTAGTATGAAGGATATACTACTGTTATCCTCATCTTACGAATGAAGAAACTGAGGTTTGGAGAATTACTTAGCTTGGTTAAGATTGCAGCTAGTAATCTGAGTGCAGGTGGAATACGGCCCGTGCCTATACCCACTAAACAACTTTACTACTCGTCCCTGCAAATATAAGGCAGTGAAATGAAGGATCTTTAGAGGAGGGCTTCAAAAACTTCGTGTCATGGATGCTTTTTGCAGTCAATTAAAACCTACGGACACTTTCTCAGAAAATGTATTCGTACAAAATATTAAAGAAAGGATTACAAAAACCCACAGTTATATCAAAATGTAGGTAATAAAATTTTAAAAACATAATAAAGTTATATATACTTGTTTAGTAATGCATTAAGATTAGATGGTGGGTCAAATATATACCATAATTTGGAATTAGTAAATGATATTGTGAAATACCTTATATCATGGTAATTAGACAAAAAATTTGGTATATTGGCATTTTCTATTGGTTACAAGTCACAAGTACTGATAATACCACTAGAGTCTGTTGCCTGCATTAATTATGGAAAGAAATGTTAAATTTCTAATAAAGGTTAGTGAAAATAAAGATGTAAATCTGAGTTCAAGGACCCCTAGAATCCTATCTATGTACTCTTTGGGGGATCTATGACCACCAGGTTAAGAATCCTGGCTTTAGGGCCGTGGTTCTCAGCGTGGGGCCATTTCGTCCACTCTCCACCCCGACCCTGCACTCTATGGGACCTTTGCTAATGTCTGGAGATACTTCTTTTTTTCCATTTCAGAATATTACAGGGGTACAAACTCTTTGGTTACATATGCTGCCTTCGCATGACCCGAGTCAGAGCTACAAGTTTGCCCATTCCCTAGAAAGTGCAGAGATACTTTTGATTGACATGAGTGGGATGATATGCCACTGGCTTCTGGTGGGTAGAGGTCAAAGATGCTAATAACATGCTACGATGCTCAGATAGTTCTGTAGAAAAACAAGAATTATGCAACTGATGAAAACATCAGTAGTGCCAAAGTTAAGAAACCCTGCTTTAGAGCAAGAAGATTGGAGTCCAAAAGCCACTACTTTTAAACTGAGTGATCTTGGAAAACATTTCCCATCTGAATCTTGGATTCTTGGTCTGTAAGATGGGAATAAGATGTACATCACAGGGTTTTTATGAAGCTAAAATAAAATAATGTGAAAGTGTGTAAAAAAGAGTAGTGAACCATACAAATTGTTTTCAAACTATGTTTTTTGTAGCTTCTGCACAGCCAAGGAAACTATCAGTAGAGCAAATAGACATCCCACAGA
>VBSM01003198.1:3337612-3349491 GCA_008086735.1 Cheirogaleus medius | reverse complement strand
GGCCTCCCAGAGAGCTAGGATTACAGGCGTGAGCCACCGCGCCCGGCCCCAATATAGTATTATTTATGCTAGCAAAATCTAGAAACGAGTTAGTTGTTCAAGAACAGATTAATAGTTACATGAATTCTGGCCTATCTAGATAAAAGAATATTATGGAATATAGTAGAATAGTGTTTACAATGAAAACTTCATCTCCTTAAATGCTTCAAATATAATAGACAGTGGAATACCTAGAGTATTTGACATCTGGAATGAATCAGTTTTTAATATCCTTCCTTCCTTTATAGGACAAAATTATTTTTAGTAATTAATTTCAGTAGTTATCAATCATTTATCAATTTTTAAAATTTATTTCAGTAGTGTATAATCATAAAATAAAAAAATAATGTACAGAAAAGACACATGAATTGTGGAATTCTTATCTTGAACTTTTTATATGTAATCATGCCAGTAAAGAAAATAAGTAAAATACAATTTGAAAATAAATATTACAATACAAAAAAATGGAAAAGCAATAAATTAATATTTTTTAAATTACCTTTGTTTTGGAAAGATGAGGAAGAGAAGTTCAAGGAGAAATACTCCCCAAAAGCTGCGTTCTCAATGTTTCAGAGAATTATTTGCACATAGAATGACAGAATTGAAGTGACTCAAGTGCTGTTTCTTTATCTTTACAATCACTAGGCTCCCACTGTTTATTTCAAATCTGCTAGTCAAGTGCAGGAATATACAACAAAGGAGTTGAGTCGATGAACTATGCCCAAAGTGAGCTCGAATGATTCTGAACCCTGTAGAACTTACTTTCCAGAGGAGAGGAACACACGCAGCTAATTATGTGTGTCATGGACCATGCAGGGAGTCCTTTAAATTAACCCCCATGTAGATTACAAAATTTATCAAAGTGTAAGTAGTGAAAATGTGATCATTTGAAGCTTAAATAGATAGTATATTAGCAAAACCCATTAGCGTCTTCACTGCTTGTTTAGAGCTTAGACCAACAAAAAATATTGGAGGTGGAGGGAAGGAATATTTTATCACTGATATTTAGCATTGCTGGAGCCTCGTGATAATATAAGGCAGGCTGAATCTCAGTTGCTCTTGTTTATTAGTCATTGCTTTTAATTTCCCTCTGTGTTCTTTCCCCCTTATTGCTTGCACCTGAGGGGAACCACCTGCCACTGTCCCACTCCTGAAATGCTACTCATGATACATCTCAGAAAAAAAAAAGAAGATAGAAAATGATGTATGTGAGAAAACTAGCAAAGGAAGCTTTGAAGCTGTCTTCTGCACAAGGAAGGCTGGAATGGCTTAGTGAGGTTTCTGGGGTTTCTGCCACTTGTGATACTTGACACTAAATGTGCCACCTGGGCAAGGATGGATTAATCCAGAAAAATATATGCCTCACACTGGGTGATGCCCAATCAGTGCCTTTTTCCGGAGAAACAGGTAAGCCAAATGCGTAGATGAAGTGAGTTAATTACATTTGAGTATCCAGGGGTCCTCAAACTGCGGCCCCCGAGGACATGTATCCAGCCTGCCAGGTGTTTTTGCCGCCGCTGCCTGTCCTGCTTAGCAGCTGACTCGTCCCAGGTCCACAGTGCGCATGTGTGGAATGTGCGCCGCACTCTCCAACGGCCCTCCAACGGTCTGAGGGACAGTGAACTGTGGCCCCCTGTTTACAAAGTTTGAGGACCCCTGCAAGCTGTTGTTTAGGTGCTTCATGAAGTCAATCTTGGAAACACTATCACCCAAGTGATTACCTACTATATTCCTTTGTTTGTTTTTTGACAATAAACCTTCTCTTATTCAAGCTTATCTCTTCGGTCAAACGTAAAGAATGGTTTAGTTTAAAAAAAATGAACAGATCAAACAGAGATATGTTATAAACACTAGCCTGGAATACATAAAATGTTAACAATGGCTAAGGTCTCCAGGTTGTGAGATAATGGATGCATTTTCCTGTATTTTCTATCTTATCTACCATGAGCATGTACTGGTGGCATTTCAGGAAAAAAAAAATTTAAAAGAGATAACTGTATTTTCTATTTTCAACTTGATTGGCTTTAAAAGGAGAGAAGAAACAACCTTTATATCTAGAATTTCTTATACAGAAGTAAGTTCTCTTTCCTCTGTAAAAACTAATAAGTGCACAAAGTAAAAGTGCTACAACCTGCTGAGATTAAACACAAGTTTATCTTGGGCTGGTTATCTTAATTTTTACTCCTATGCTGTAGGATAAACAAACCATATGAAGTTCTTCCAGGATAGTAAGAGACCAAGATAATGGTGAGGTATTTACCTTGGACTGCCAAGGTGAGGTGGGTTAGTGCTTTTGACAATTTCTTGCCTGTACTGAAAGGTTATTTTTGAAGACAAGAGTACCGAATGTTCCCAGTTCCCACCGTTGTCATGGAAACCTTTCAGCTAGCTGAATAGGTTAGCAGGATTTTATGTTTCCCACTTTGACAAATACAAGAAGACATGATCCCAGCTTTGCATTGCTAATCAGAAAACTTCTGTTTTCCAGTCTCCTAGCACTTGATTAGTCACATTTTCTTGTTCCCCCCCCCCTTTCCACAACATAAAGCAACAGGCAAGTTCTCTTTCAAAAATCATTCCCACTTTAGAAGCAGAGCCAAAATCGTGACTGGGCTGACCTTGTTGTGTTCGGGAGTAATACTGCTTGCAGCTCAGAAAGGCTCCTGCAGGTTAATTTAGGCTCCTGCAGAAAGTCTTCTGATTTGTACTGACTTTCAGTGGTTTCCTGGAGGTAAACTCACTTGCTAATAGGCAGGAATTATTCCTCATTTCAGCAGCAACAGTCTGCCAACAGAGTGCAGGTAAGCTTTAGGAAAAAGGTACCCTAAGGCTTAAACCAAAACAGCCGTGTCACGTGGGTGAATTCAGATCCAGCAAGTGGGACATTTTCCTCTTATTGGTCTGCGACATTTGCCTTCCACATTGCTTTGGAAGGTAGAAACGGTCTAAGAATCCAAAAGCAAATTGGAAAACTAACAACTGCATGGAAAGCAAAGGGCTGACCAATTTGGGCCAACTAGTTGAAGCTGGAATTTGCTGAGCTTAAGAGTCATCAGACTCAGAAAGCCGGTGTGTGTACATGGGCAGGAAATTGAAAAGGGCGCCTTAGAGCATCTGGCTTGTTAAGCAGCGTATAATGTACTAATTAAGTGTGATGGAACAATTAAGAGTGTGGGCTCTTCTAGCTTTGTGAATTTGGGGAATTCCTCTTGTGCCTCAGCTTTCTTATCAGTACAATGGAAATATCGATAATATCCATCTCAAAGGCTTGTGGCAATGGTTAAAAAGTTAACACAGGTGTACTGCATAGCAGTCCTGATGGATACTACATCTTAAATAGGTATATTTGGCAGGATGAGCCCATGGGGTTTGGGCAAGAGTGATGAGAAATAGAGAAAGATAAAAAGAATAGAGAGAAAGAAAATAAAGAGGAGAAAAGAACCATCGAAGAATGAGGTACATCTGGCTACGGGGTAGTGTCATTTCTAGTTGTCTCAATTGTTGAATGTGGCCAGAATCCCCCCAACCCCAACTGACGTCCCTAAACCCGCTGGATCAATCTCTCACTGGATGCTACTAACTGAAATGATTTTACAGAATTAATCTGACTAACACAGTGGTTTTCATTATCTAAATATGCTCCAGTGAAATCCTGTTTGCTGTTGTTAAATGTTCCAAGGTCTGTTCTGCACTAATGCAATGATGCTTGCCTAAGAAATCTTAAGTTAATAAAGAAAGGTTTGATGGAAACTGTTGTTTCAATGGGGCGGAAAGGGTTGGTGATTAGGGAGTTTCAACCCTGCCGTAGCAAGTGTTGTATTTCTGCTGAGAATTAAATAGTGTACATTCTTCTTGCAAGCTAAAAGTAACAAGTTGACTGATGCAAGTGGATAAAAAATAAATCAACCTAAACGTCATTAAGTAAACTTTGAAAAGTGCATAAGCCCCGATCAAAATCAATGATTTTGGAGATCATCAAAATAAATTGTAGCACAGGTTTCAACTCCAATATTAAACTAAAAAGTGGTTGCCAAAAAGAGAAACCAGGCATGAAAATAAACCAGCTTGGGTTCTCGTTTTGTATGAAACACAGTTTTTCTATGCTTACAAAATGGATTTTCATACAAACACTGTGATCGTTTTTGAAGAGTTTTGTGTAATAATAAAAGATAATATGTATAGTGAAAATTATATTCTCCATTTAATCAATCATGTGATAGCTAATATATGTTATAAAATTTAAAATTTGCCCAATGGAAAAGAAATTCTATTTATGTCAACTGATAATAATGATGCGAATAAGTTTTTTAATGTTATTGTATATATCGCTTTGCATTTATTTTCTCACTTTTTTCGTGTGGCTCTTCTCATTTAAGCTACACATTCAAAAAGCCTTTTTATTCCCCACTGAGCATTTATCTCAGACACTTAATAAATAGGAGACAAGTGAATGGATGAATTAATGGCTAAGTAATGGCCATTATAATTTGGGAGCTTAGTGAATAATAAAATTAAATGGTACTCTCACCTTTTACAAGTGAATTAATTCTTATTTAAATCAAATTTTAGTTTTAACAATGTCATACATGTACATAGTAAAAAAAAAAATTAAAAGGTTTAACATTTAAAAGGAAATAAGGCAGCCCCCAACCCTTCTCTTCTCTACTTCATAGTCTGGTTCTGTGGAGAAAATAACTTTGAACCATTTTACCTTTGTCTTCCTGGTGCTAATTTTCATATTTCTAAACATTACGCTTTTGCCACTGCAAAATTCCAACAGCATTCCAACCAACTGGGTGTCTGACCATGCACTTAAATCCAGGGTTAGTTTACTATTTTATTTGGTTGTAGCATATTCTACAATAACCTTCTAAGAAAGTATAGAAATGGAGGCAAGTTTCTCTAGGTCTTGAATATAAGAGCATATTTCTATTTGACTTGTGCATGTGATAGATGATTTATTAAACAGAGGATTCTAAGGTGAATTCATTTCCCCTCAGGATTTTGAAGGTGCTTCCCCACTGTCCTCAAGACTCCAGTTCTGCTGATGAGAGGGACAGGTGCCACTCTGATCCCGGTTCTTTGTATATGACTTAACTTTCCATCATGGGAACTCTCCGGAATTTCGTCTCCAGGAGGCTGTAATTTCATTGTGATAGGCTTTGGACTGGGTCTTTTTAATTTTATTGATCTGGGTATTTTGGGGACTCTTTTAACCTGAGAACTCATTTATTCCAATCAGTTAAAGTCACCTGCATTTATTTAATAATTTCTTCCCTTTCATTTTTTTTCCATTCTCTAAGAATCAATTGTTTGTATAATTGATCTCTTGAGTTAATATTTGATTTTTTTTAGGTTTGTCTCTCTCATTATTCATCCCTTTGCTCTTTCTTCCACTTTCCATGAGGCTTTCTTGGTTTCTATGCCAACTCTTTCATTGATTTTTTTTTCCCCTAAGAGCTATAATATTTTTAATTTCTAAAAGTTCTGTTTTTGTTCATTTGTGTTTTATAGATACAATCTCTTCTCTCTTTCTCCAAATGTATTTTTTTTAATGCTTTTCTTCTTGAAAATGTTTTCTGTTTAGTGTGCTGTCCCTGTTTCCTCTAAATTTCATTTTCCTCTCTTTCATGTAGATGAATTTCTTCACATTATGATCACTCTTACTGTTTGCTAAGTGTGTTCTTTTTAAGAGTGAGGCATTTAAAAGCTGGGCAGGGCTTCTCAGCTGATCATCTGCATTTGAGACTCAATCTTTGGGTTCAGAGACCATCCTATATGTTAATAACTGTGGGGTTTCCTTTGAAGCTTTTCAGTTTCTTTAAAGATAAATCCCCAAACAGCAGATATTATAACACCCTGGGGTGCCAGTGGGCTATACACAGAGGGACAAGAATGGGGACAAGGTGTTCCAGTATGAAATGAGGTAGACTTTCATTTAATTCCTTGCTTTCTGTTTGGTACTTCACCATGGCCCCGTACCATGGGGCCAAGAGTCCAAATTCTCTGGTTTATTTTTTTGAGAGAATGAAACTCTTCCAGCCTTTGAATGTTGAGATGGATGTTTGCCTGCTTGCAAAAGTTGCAGGAAAAATCTGGGTCTAAGTCTTTCTTATGAAGCCTTTCTTTCTTCTCACTTCTCTTCAGCACTAAGCTCTACCTTGACGTTTCATGGAAACATCATGTCACCGTTCCTTAGCCTATCATCGGTTTTAAGGTTTTGCTTCATCCTTGTCTCCTTCTGTAGATCCATAAAGATGTAGCTTTTTATTCTCAGCTAACTCAGTAACCTTTTTCCATCAGCTTCCAACCAACAAAGTATTTACTGACACCCCTCCTTGTTGCTGTCTCCTCTCCAGTTTTCGTTCGTGTTTTTTTTTTTTTTTTGGTCACTGAGGGTTTGCATTGCTTTTAATTTCCTTCTATCATGTGGGTGGTGCTTGAAGAGTGGGCGGAGACAGACTCATATGTGTCCTCCTCCATATTTAACCAAAGTTTTGAAAAAATAAAAAACATTTGAAAAAGGATGAATGATTTGATGTTTAGGAAGCCTTCAAAGTAGAATGCTGGAGCCAAACCTGCATCAACCAGTCTCTGTCTTTTCCAAGGTAGGGTTAATCACCTGCTCTTCGTGGTGACTTCTTTTACCTGTACCCATACTCATGTTCACTGCCTGTGTGTTACAGAGAAGGGTGACCTGATGGGTCATTTTTTTAAGAGTTCAAGGAAGCCCCTCTTGCCTCCACTAAATTTATCTATCTATGTTTCACATAATACTTCATTTTCCCATAATTTTTGATTCTTGTTAATCTTTTAAGCTCTTTTCCATCATTTATAATTTGGAATACATTTCAACCTTTTTGTAAGGTTTGGTAAGAGTTGGGGTTGAGAGTATTAGACAAGTGAGCCACAAAACGTGATGTATATATTGCCAGGAAAGATGGTAGTGGCGAACCTAGCTAAGACTAAGTCTTTGGTATTAAAACCCAAGGTTGCTCTGGAAACTTGCAAATCTGGGTTTGATTCCTGCCTCAGCCACTTGTTACGTGACCTTGAGCTAATTATTTAACCTTCCTTCTTAATTTTAAATTGTTGTTAATAATCCCTGCTTTGTAGGATGTTGAGCAGACTGAAATAATGAATGAGAAGAAGACACCTTAGGAGGTTGAGAGGATTGAGGGAGATAATAAACTAAGAAAACTTAGAACGGTGTCTTGCCTGTAAAAGGATACAATAAACATTATCTATTAATATTTCTAACATACAAACACACCTTGCAGATACTACAGAAAAAAATTATTTGTTTTAGAGATCAGGTTTGGTTTTGCTCACTCTTCTCATTATTTTGGTTTTTTTTTCCCCCCTCTCATTTGTTTGCGATTATAAACATGGTGGATTGCCCAAATGATTCACCTTAGAATTTTAGGGTAGCTGTGTGTCATCCTCCTGCATGTGAGGGTCAGACTTATCCGTGACCAAAACTGAATTGACAGAGGCATGCTGGGATTGTTGCATGTGGCTGTCTCCAAGACGGATGTCTGCCGCTGCGCCATCGATTTGGCTCTGAGGACTGGAATTGATCATGTTGATGGCAGCAATGAAAGTCCCATTCAAGGCTGCAGGTTGCCTGCCTACGGGCATGACCGGGAATAGATTCACTCCATTAAAGCTTCAAGGTAGCAGGTAGAAAGTTGGATAGGGATACAGAGACTAAGAACTTTTATTAATAGTTTCTGGGTAGTTTTTTAGAATAGAAATTTACCAGAGTGAAAATAACCCTGGGCTTAGAGGCAAGAGATCTAGATTTTACAACGCACTGGTGTGTCATTCATTTCCAACTTAACAAGACGCTTTTCAGGAACAGAAATCGAACTGCTTTTGATCATGTACACATTGAATGTGATGATCGCAGTGGGTGTATTAGAAAATTTTATGCTATTTTGTGCATAGAAACAAAATATACTGAATATTGTTATTCAGCAGGAAGTCAGATGTCGACTAGTAAATTGTCATTCTCTTGAATTCTGAATTTTAAAACTTCTTCTGTATTGTACACATATTTGTGGTCACTTTACAATTTTCCTATAAAAACTAGGCTTGCTACATCTAATAGCTTACATTGGCTGTCAGTTTTTCAAGTCTTCATTGCAATGGTGGCCACGGGGCCATATTTGTTTTTAATATGTGACACTTAATTTTATAGCAACTCTATAGCTTTTAATTTTGGGGTTTAAGGGACTAATATATTTAAATGTAAAGTGGTAGGAGCTTAACCTAAACTTATCTCTGATAAGCTCGGGGATTTATGGCTTGTTATATCATTAAGTAAACCACTAAGAGTAGATAGAACTGGTATCTTGGCTGTGATAGTACCCCTTTCTGAACTCCGATGAACAATTCTAATTAGTTCTGAAAAGCTGAACATCCATCTGTTTTCTGATGGTTTTATGTATGTTAACTCTAGGTGCATGTAACTGTATATGTCACTAAATATGACCCTGTAATTAGGAATGTGATACCCTATCCTGCAAGAAAATGAGTTCTTTTTAACTGAGGAGGATATGAACATGAGAGAATAAAAAGATATACTCTAGAATGCTATTTCTCATTCATTCTCTAACTCAATTTTTTTTGAATAATAATTTATTTAATATTTTCTTCTTCATTGTAAATATATTAATATATATTTCAGAGATCAAAAATTATTGTTTACGTTTACTTGCATTTCTATAGGCATACGTTTTATTGCAAGAAATATTTTTTAATTTGTTTAGCAAATACGATAAAATCATTTTTATCTCTGTAGTTTTGGGAAAATCTGCTCTAATTTATCAATTTTAAAAAAGAAAAAAATTATAGTCATTTTGCTTTTTCCCCTTATTATCACAATTTTAAATTAGAAATTCTAACTCGATTTTTACCCATTAGAAATATTAATCTACATCCTGTACAAGGTTGTTAGTTTAAGCAGCCTCTTCAGAAACCTCACAGAAGTTTCCTCTCTCTGGTGGCCTTTTTTCACCCCACTATTTTAATTGGTTGTCTTGCTTATGAAAGGGGCAGGCATTGGACTGCGAAAACCAAGGGTTACAGTTTATTATCTTTATAATGGCAATACCTTAGGCCTTATCTGTTTTTGAACAGACTGTTGGTGACCTAAGGGTGCTGAAAACCGAGTAGAGAGTCTTCTCTTCTTTCCTAATTAGGGTGAGCTGGTCAAGAGGCCAAAGAATGAATATTTTACTTGTCTTTTTTTTTTTTTTTGACTCATAGCTTTTACAGTTTGTAAAAATTTATTTAACTAGATAGTCATTCTTTGCCCTTTGCTGAACTCAGTTCCAACAAAAAGTAGAGAATGTGCCAGACAGACAAGGATGAACGGCTACTTCTTCTCCTACTAATAGCAGTTAATGATTTGAACTTTATTTAATTGGTCGCTGGGCAAATGGCAGAATTGTATGACAAGATCTAGCCTCAGTCCTCTCCCGCAGTGTCATGACTAACTAGTTCATTCCGACTGGTTGGATATAAGGCTTGCTATAAATAATATACAAAGTGATATATTTTATTTATGATTTATGTTTGCACACATTGATAAGTATTCAAGGCTACCTATATAGTAATTTCTCTCCCAGATACTTGTATTTTAACGTACTTTTGTAAAGGGAAGAAGAAAGGTTAACAGTATAGCTATTGAGCAAGGAATTATGCAAAGCATAGACTATTTTATGAGTGTAGGAACTTTGTCCATCAAGTATATTCCAGCGAGAGAGAAATGCCATGCTGTATGACTCTATAGAACTGGGGTATATTTAATGGGGTGGAGGAAGGGGTATAGGATTACTGGGAAAGCCCCTCCCAATTTTATTTCTCAGTAAAGTCAGGGAGATTGTCTGATAGTATTAACGTATTCTTTGGTGCAGAAACGGCAGGGCTCAACTTTCTTGATTGTGTGCCTTAGGCACAATTAGAAGAGAAAATGACCTATCCCATTTACAAAATAACCACTTTAAAGTTTCAATACTTTTTTTTTTTTAAAAAAATAAGATACCCTCACTGTCAGTACAAGAGCCTGCATTTTTATCTTTAAGCATCGTTAGCTCATTTGCTACTCTAATCTCAATAAAGTAAGAGATGTTATTCATTTTGCGGAATCCCATTAACAGTAAGTACTAGCATATTCAATAAAGTATACAATTACCAGTCCATTAGCTATTTTACTAAAGAAATTTCATTATGAAACATTTCTTTGGAAAGCATGACCATGACGCCCTTTTTTTCTTATGTACTGGGAAATCATGTCCTAAAAAGTAAGCTTCAAAAATCTCTTTATTGGTTTTTCTGCGTGTACTTCACATGGACTACTTTAATGAATCGTTTATATATGTTTTATTTAATCATCTTAATTTCATCCATAGGAAAAAATCAGAGTCATGGGGCCAATGAAGTGCAATTTTTACTGCAGTCTAGGAGCGTGGGTGGTGTTTGAGATATTCTTCTTTAAGACAATCGAATATGCTAGATCGTTGGACGGGAACAATTTGTAAATAAGACTAAGGAAATGAAATTACAGGACGAGAGACACGACTGCATTGTGAAGAAGACATAATGGCAAAGGTAAAGATGGAAAGTTTAATTACCATAATTACACTACAGAGGTATTTTTTAATTCAAAAAGGGCCATGTTTTCAAAGTCACCTTCCTAGTTGGCTATTCCGGAGTTTCTTCAACCGACAGTCAAAGTCAAAGACATAAAATTCTATTTTTTTCTGTTTTAATTAGAGCTCGTGCATTTGTGATTGAGGTTCTCTGCGGACATAAACAATTAATAAATCTCTTTTCTCTTTTAAATTCTTCATGTGCATAAGGATAAAAATCACATTATCTCTCAGCCTTATTCCATTATCTCAATTACTTTATAGTATATTTGTTCAAGATCCCAGAAGCCAGACACACTGCTTTGCTTCAAATCATGGCTTCCTACTTTCCAAAGGTATGGTATTGGCCAAGCTCTTTAACCTCTGTCCCCACTTTGCTCATCTGTAAAATGGGGATAATGATCATTTTTGCTTTCTAAGGTTATGATGAGAGTTAAATATAAAGTGCTTCGAACAGTTTCTGAAACAAGGTGAGCACTATAAAAATATTTGGTATTATTATTGTTGTTATCACACAGACCTTGAGTTTCTCTAAGAAATTTTTTTTAAAATGTCATTTTATGTTTTAAGTAAAAATAATATGTACACAGGGTAAGGCATTTTAACCATAAAGAAATGTGTACGATTAAATGCAAAGGCAACTACTGTTAATAGTTTCTTAGAGAGTCTGGCAGAGTGTTTCTATGCATACTTTAAAAAACAAAAAGATCACAGTATACGCAATGTCCCTCATTCTCTCAAATGTAAAAATATGGTGGTTAAAGCTGAACACAGTACTCTGGTAAGACTGTCTAATTAGGAATCGTGTACCATCATTTATGGACCTTGCTGATTACCTTCCTAGTAGCACGCTGCAGCTTCCTATCGGATTACATAGAGCAATGCCATAATATTGACTGCTGTGTTTGTGGATTGTCCCTGGGGGAGGAAGCACTCAAATTCTCCAATTTCCTGGGGATGTATGAATCTGGCTCTCCTCTCCCCCCTCACTAACATCCAGGGTCCTTAAAAAGTTTTGCAGGGAGCAAGGAAAACTCTCAGTTCCTTACATGACTATTTGACACGATGAACAATTGAACACCAGCATTTCCTACTTTCTCTGAGTCCCTGAGAACTTAGAATTCACAAAGCAAAGCTGATAGGCTTCCTGCAAAAAATTAATATTGGCCACTTGATGCATTT
>VBSM01003198.1:3316043-3337512 GCA_008086735.1 Cheirogaleus medius | reverse complement strand
CTCGGCCTCCCAGAGTGCTAGGATGACAGGCGTGAGCCACCGCGCCCGGCCGTAGAATTCATGTTTCGTAGGCTGAAAAGTGAGAGTTGGAGGTAAAGTTCAGGAACCCCTGAGCATTGCCCCTGCTTTCTCTATGTGGAAGGGGATATGCCCTTTCTGAAGCAGAAGTTGGTCCCAGCATGTAAGAGAAGATAAGTCAACCACTGTCCGCATTCTATTTTCTTACAGTGAGAGGGCAAAGCGGAGACTGTTGGTATAAATGTTTCTGAAAGAGTGATGGAAGCTTGGAGAACACAGAGGATGAAGGTGAGATCAAGCCCGCAGTGTGCCAATCCGCTAACCTCACCCCTGGGTCCTTCCCAGTAGTGTGGGGATGACCATATAACCAGACTGGCCTCTCATTAGGGCGACTAACATGCTCTAAAGAGTGGGGGGAAAGAGGGAATGAAAATACCAATCCCATCCTACAACATTTTAGCACCTTTCATCTAAGCCCAAATGACTTCTGAATAAAAAAGAAAGAAAGAAAGAAAGAAAGAAAATGTCATTTTCAGCATGAAAGCTCTATTGTTGCCACCAACCACGAGAAATCATTGTACATAGATCTGCAGTTTCTTTCACCGGAAAAAATAATGTGTAAAACCAGAAATGATGCTGTAGAGCTAGAACACAGAAAGAAAGAGAACAGATTTCTGAACTGCACACAATTCTGAGACTGATCTGCAAGGGGAATGAAGAATGCTGATTCATGATTTTATAAAAAGGTTAGATTCTATATATTGGGTTTTCTGGGGCTCTTGCTAGTCACACAGGCCATTTTAATGAGGATGTGTAATTTGTGGTTCTATGATGTAGGGATTGGAGGCTGGAAGAGGTGGAACAGGGAAGAGAATGAGGGAGAAAGGGAAGAAAGACAAAGGGAATAACAGTCACAGTAATAAACGCAGCTACTATTATTGAATGCAACTAAGTACCGGGTGATGCTTCCCAGAGTCTCCATATATTCTGATGCCATGAAAGGAAAGGTATCTAGTGCTTAGTGGTTCTGGATTCAGCTCCATTCACCGTAGAACTACAGAGATATCTTCAGGTATGAGAGGGGAGAAAATAGTTGTGGACCATCACCTTTTCCTTCTTGTCTGGCTCTCATTTCGTGTAGACTTCCAAAGAAACCTTGTCTAGCATTAGATTAATACCATGTTTACATTCACCACTCTTGAACAACTGAATTTCCCATTTATTGGTATGCATGCACAGTGCACAGATACAGCCTATTTGGAAACACAGCTCTCGTTTCTCAGACAAGTATCCTGATGATCACTTTGGCGAAAAATAGGGACTTTGATCGGTGTTTTGGTGACCAGCCCAGATTTCGATGTATTCGCGCACTTATATAAAAACTTACCTTTTATCCGCTTGTTTCCTCTTGCTCTTATAAAACTAGCTTGGAAAAGTTTAGAATCTGAAAACGATCTCCAAGCAGCTGCCTGCAAAAGTGGAGATAATCATCCCAAATAATAAATAGTCACAAACATGCTATTCAGACCGAGCTGCAGGGCCAGATGACGGGAACTCCCAACAAGGCCAACAACGGCACAAATTGCCTCTCGATCTCTCTGCTGAGAATAAATTCATGTAAATGCAAGGAAGCTGAGCCACCGCTGCTAATCCACCATGTGTGGTGACTAATTTTATTAAGTGAAATACAAGAAAAGGAAAGATCCTCACTGTAGAAATGTATGCAGAGATGATTGCCTTTGGCCTGACGCTGAGCCCCGTGGCAGTGCAGAGAGTGAGTGAGGCCGATTAGGCTGGTTCATCAGGCGGTGCAGAGAGCCAGGACCAGGGCCAAGCAGGAGGTTCAGGTGCGCGAGTCTGCATTCTCTCTGCGCATCACCGGGAAAGTGAAAAACAACCACAGAATCGCTCTTGACTTTGAGGTGACCTTGCTTCTGAGAAGAAGAGTTGACTACACTTGGAAAAGTTTACCTTTCTTTACCCTAAGTACTCAGAAACTGTTGCCACTGAAAATTTGAAGTTACCATTTCAGGCGAATCAGCATCCTAGGTTCTTTTTCTGTTAGGAGTTGCAAACTCACCCTTTCTAGAGCAAGCAAGCGAAATAAGGCTATGTAGACATGACTATATAGCTACCATGTTTCCCCGAAAATAAGACAGGGTCTTATATTTATTTTTCCTCCAGAAGACACCCTAGGGCTTACTTTCAGGGGATGTGTTATTTTTTTTAAGGACGGTACAACCATCTACATTTATTCAAATAGAGTTAAGTCGTCTTCTTCTGGAACAACATCACAACTCTCCAAACCCTGAATTCCATCCTGAATTTCTTGAGACTCTGTTTCCTTTAGAACCATTGGCCCCAATCTCTCATGTTGAGCAACAGAGCTCTCATGGGGCAGATGAGAAGGGCTGCTCCTCTTCTTTACCGCTCCGGGACGAAATGCATGGGTTGTGCAGATGCTCTGCGTAGCCACGCCCATCACTAGGTCTTACTTTCGAGGGAGGGCTTCTATTGAGCAAATGCTTAGAAGTCCCACTAGGGCTTATTTTATGGGTAGGTCTTATTTTCGGGGAAACACGGTACTTAGAAGATATTACCACTGAAAATTTGAAGTCACAATTTTAGGCCAATCAGCATACTAGGTTCTTTTTCTTTTAGGAGTTGCAAACTCACCCTTTCTAGACCAAGCAAGCTAAATAATAAGGCTATATAGACATGACTATATAGCTAACTGGACAGGCCCATTGCTAATACATTTTTTTCCCGGAAAATAACGTGCCAGTATCTCCTAGAGCTAAACATAATACCTAGCCTTCATTTGAGCCATTCTACTCCTATGCATATTGTAAATATATATGCAAGAGATAGGAGTGTGTATGTTTACCAAAAGACATTCAGAAACAAATTTGTTTATAATTATCAAAACCTGAAGGTAAACCAAAGAAGTCCACGAATAGGAAAATGGATAACTAAAATGTGGTATATTCATATAACAGAATGTCACACAGCAATAAAAAATGAACTACTGAGACGGTCAACAATATGAATGACTCTCACAGATATTATACTGATTCAAAAGAAAATGGATGCAAAAGGTTAAAGACTGCATGATTCTATTTATGTAAAATTGAAGAGAAATAGAGAAAAATATATGTGAGGCACATTTTAAAGGCAGCAGTATCGAGCACTCAACTGATTGAATATCAAGTTTGCAAGAGGGAATAAGCATGAATGGTGATTTCAAACCCCTTTAGAAACCTGTAAATCCCTGGAGGGTGAGGGCTGTGTCTTTTTATCATCTTATTCTTCAAGCAAGTAGAACAGTGTGAGGCATGCTTGCAGATGCTCAATGACCATTTGCTACTAAAGCATAGGTTGAGAAGAGGGGATGTGGCTATGTCAAAACCCGTGTCCAGATCTAGGCATGTTCGTAGAGTGAAGGGGAGAATTTCAATTCTGTGTGGCAATATCAAAACACATGCTCAGATCTAAGGTGTTGATAAAGTCAAGGAAGAATTCTCTTTTCCTTTACAAATATTCTGAATTAGGGTAACTTACGTTTAAGACCGCAATTTTGTCATCAGTAAAGTCTTACAAAGCAAGAGAAGTGATGGAAAGTTTTCTAAAAGAAGTAGAAAATGGGCTTCTTTGAAAAAAAAATGAAGCCAAGGCAATGAAATAGAGCCTTTGTTTTTTTTTTTTTGAACTTGGGGAAGCGTAGCAATCCTTAAATGATGGAGTTGCTGCTACGTTTTAGAGTGAGGAAACGTTGCATTATGCTTTAGCAATCTAAGTCTTATTAAGTTCTTATAAACAACTTCATGGTTCGCATTCAAAATAAGTCATCACCCCCAAGGAAATCTGTTAAAACCAGTGAAGAGGAAGTTCTATGGTTACATTTTCTTATTATCCTGTCACACTTCAAGTGATATTTCATAGAATCCATTAGGTTTCACAAACTGAATGTTTCAGGGAAAAATAAGACAGTGAAGTTTATTTTTCATGAGAAGATTAATAATATTAAATGTAATTTCTTGATTGGCCATTAAATACTTCTATCCGAGACCTATAAGCTATCGATGTGCCATAAGCACGGTATTTGCACAATTTAAAACCTTGGCTTTTAAAGATACCATAAATATAATTGATACGTAATTTTAAAAATGCATACAAATCAGATTCCAGTTTTCAGATTTTCCAAAAGTCTCATGCATAGAAATTGATAAATTAACAGAGTCTAGTGGTGCGAACTGATATAAATGAAGAAATTACGATGCAATTTAGTCGGCGGGCGTTTACATTCACAAAGACTAAAAGCTTTGGGAGCTTGGAACGTGAGCAAATAACCGTTCTGCAGATAAGAAGAAAATATTTTATTGACAAGTTACATACATCATGAACAAAAAGTTTGTTTAAAAAGTGGAATCCTGAAAAGGCCTGGATACGAGAGGGAAGTTAAAGATATTCAATATTAATAATACTAAGTTCTTGGCAAGGAGTGGCAAAGGATGAACCTAGAAAGAGATTGGGCCCAGATTGTTAACCCGATTACACATATCAAGTGCAGAAGTTAGAATTTTATGCCAGAAATGAATGAAGGCTCTTGAGGTCAGGAAGGTTTTTGAGTTAAAAAAGTGATGCAATAAGTTGCATTTTGGAAGAAAGTGACTTTGTCGGCAGTGTGGAGAACTGTCTAGAGCAGAGAGACAATGGGAAGAAGACCAGGGCTATGGAAACAGGAAAAAGAAGATGAGAATCCGGGTTATGACAGAGGAAGTAGGAATGGAGACAAAAAATGGAATTTGAGAAGAAGTTCTGAGGTAGAGTCTGCAGATTTTGATGACCTATTGGATATACTACATGGGAAAGAATGAGGACTTGAGTTTGCCTGATGAAGAGGTCCAAAAAATAGGATTGATTTGGACACTAGCCAAAGTGGAGCATGTTGGAGAAGAAGTAGGCATGAAGGAGGGGATTATACTGGAACTTGTAATGTGCATTATGTGTTAATTCTGAACTGGATAGAGGTCATCTGGAAGGAGATATATGTAATCAAGTTCACATGATAGGTTAGAGTTTTCAGCAAAAAAAAAGGTGATTTTTAAAGTCACAAAAGTGCGTGATTATGGGTAAGAAAGAAAAGGATTGTATAGAAACCAGGAGAAGACTAACATTTGAAGGGTTGTTAGAGGATGAGGAACAGGCTAATAAAATAAAGAGAAGAAATAGACATGTTCTATCTCAAAAATCATGAAACTATGTATATATCTAAAATCATCCTTGAGGACTGAGCTAATGAAGGGTAGAGAACAGTGGGTCTGATTCAAGGGTTTTTAGAGCTGGACACTTCAAAGCACCAGCAAGTACCTTCACTCTGATGCTGTTGAGACGGGTGAGAGAGGAGTTAATTTTAATGGCTTGGATAAAACTCAAAATCAAAGTCATGTTTACAGCTTGCTCCCTCCATTCGTACACTAGAAAAATAATACCTACCACTTTGTAGGCAATTTTGGAAAGAATGAGATGCTCTACAAAAGGGCTCAAAGCTACTTGGATACAATATTTAAAAAATACAATGAACTAATGATAATTATGACCATCATCAATTTGTTGCCATGGAAAATTTTTACTGGGACTCCAACAGAGTTGAACACGGAGACAATGCCAAAACCGTGTAAGTAATTGTAATTTTCCTCATTATGCCTGTGCCTGGAAATAAAAGTCTAACAATAGGCTTTCACAGTGGGCATGAGTACCCACTATTATGTTCCAGGCGTGGTGTAAGCACGTTCATGGACTCAAAGAGCTTGTGATATTTCTATGGTCAATATGAAAAGCTAATCTAGTTCCCCAAATCATTGGATTTGTCTGTCTCCAGGGTCTACATTATCCAGAAAAGCGTTGTATTATTACTTTGTGTTGTCCAATAATAAAAAGCACCATATAATAGAGTAATTCCCACTCTCATCCAGTAAATTTTGATTTCCTCCGAAACACATTTACAGCAGTAAGGAAGTGATTTATCTTTATAGAAGCAGAACATTGCTAGCTTTTAGTAATTGAGTTGTAGATTTCTAGACCATTGGCGACTATAACATGGCTGATAATGAATTTTCTCAACCTCCTCATTTTACAGATGAAAGAACTGAGGCTTAAAGAAGTCAAATGAGTAACAGAGTAATACTGTGTTTTGAGTGAAGCACATGACGTTTCTATTTGCTGACAACCATGATTCTCTTGAAATAACTTATTTATTTTAAACTTCTATTACGGAAAAATCAATTTGAGTAAACATCATGCACTGTTGTTTTAAATACAAAAGGCTTAACTATTAGTAAGTGGATATGGATTTTCTAATAGCCTCTGAAACTTCACCAGTGCCAGTGTGGCTTTGGTAAGGAACAAAGTATTGGGACTCAGGGACTTTTGCCTCAGGATCAGCGTTTTGACTCCTATCTCCCGCCCCAGAGTTTCTGTTTTCTTACCGTAGACTGAAGTGGTAGGAAAAACCTCAAAACCTTTTTACCTTATACATCCAGCCCTGACAAAAGTACTGGCCTGACAAGACCCACAAGTGAGGATCTATTATATGGAATTGGGAAGCCCTTTTCCTGGCTTCCTCTGGGTATTCAGAAGGTCTCACCAAGCCAATGAAGGCCCAGTTCCATATAATGGACACTTATTTGAGGGTCTTGTCAAACCCTCACAGCACAAATGCCCGAGATGGGTTCCAATGGAAGCCTATCTTTCAATAAGCCATTGGTGTTCCAGACACTACCTTTAGACACTGGTATTTCTAAACAGTGGGACGGAATTCTGTCTTCACATAGTTACGGGAGGATATAGACTCAGGAGAGCAATTACTCAGCAAGCTCAATGTCAGGCATTGGAATTCATGCCTTTGTTGACTTGACCCATAGGACTGCGTCTCAGGTCACCTTTCCCCAAACAGTACTGTTTGGACTGGAACAGAATCTGTGTCATTAAAGTCACTGAATTTTTAGCCTTTCCAAGGGGGCCACTGAGTATCCTCTTTCGCCCTGTTGCTATATCTCTCCAAATCCCTCTCTCACTCAATTGCTACCTGGATTGGGGTGGTCTTTTTGTTTGTTATCCAGAGATAATAATGGCATTGGATCCCAGCTGTGGTTTATGGGAACATCCAATGGGCAGCCTACCCCTCTGCACTCAGTCCTTACTGAGTGCTTCTCACATCAAACCATTCAATACACTGCCCATACGTAATGTGTGTGATATTGTCAGTGCTAAATCAATATCGCTTCTCTCCCTATCTCCTTTCCTTGTCTCACACTGGGCTTTTCCTATGAAATAAACCATAAAAATATTAAATGGAAGTTCTGCATGAGTTTCATCCATTCATTCAATTTCTTTCAGCAAACATGTATTGAACATCCTAAGTGTGCCAGGTTCAAATCAGCCGCTTCAAATAATTTAGCTCGCTTAATTCTCCAAAAGGCCATTTGAACTGGAGCTTCGCATGGTGATCAAGATCTAGGGCTTTGAAGTCAGACAGACTAGATTAAAATCCTGGCTCCATCATTTACTAGCCATGGGAAAACTATTTCACCTCTGTCTGTGTCAGTTTCCCCATCTGTAAAATGGACATATGAATACTCACTGCACCAACACAGCGCCTGGCACGGAGTAGGCACTCTAAAAGTGGTGGCCGCTTTTATTACACCCGTAAAGGAATTAATGCATGTCATAGTGGATGCTGTGATGTATTGCACAGACCTTCCTTTGGGAGCAAAGGACTCCTCGGCCAGGTCCCTCTCCATGAATTGCTCTTCAGTGAAGTAAACTGCTTTGCCCAAGGTTATTGCTTCCTTGGCAGGGGCATCTAACTCCTGCTTAACATCACGGGAAGATACAAAGTCAACCCTGAAAGCTTGTATGACTCCAGATCATCCTGAGTAGTTAGCTGAGGCCCCTGTGGCCACTGCCCCACCGTTCAACTTCTCCTTCTGCTCAGTCCTATGTATGATGACATGTCCATCAGCAATGGGTGGCAAGTATCTGGAGACTTTGGTAAGACATGTATCCTCCGGAGGTGAGTGATAGACCTACAAAGATCCAGGGTGCTACCACATCAATGAAGCATTAAGGATCTAGAATGCAAAGACATCCTCTCCAAAATTAAAGAGATCATTACATCTTACATTTCTTCCCACTGAGAAAGAAGGGAAATACCTGGTAGGCTTGTTTTTTTTTCTTCTTTTTTTTTTTTTTTGCATTCTGGAGGTAGCATATTCCACACACTTGAGACACAAGAACTGTTTCTTCTTTCTGATCTCTCTCTTTTGGAATGACGGTGTCTATCTTATGCCTGTCTGACCCTGTATTTCAGAATGACAAAACTCGTCGGGTTTCACAGATTCACAGCTGGAGAAGAATTTTGCCTCAGGATAAGTCATATTCCAATTCTCACCCATACTTGATTTAGATGATATTTAGATGAGATTCTGGACCTTGAATTGACGCTGGACTGGAATAAGATTTTTGGATTGATGAGATGAGGCTTAATGTAATTTGCACGTCAGAAGGACATTAATTTTGGGAGTCCACAGGGCAGAGTGTTCCCTCCAAATTCACGTGTTACGAATCTAACCCTAAGCACCTCAGAATATGACTGTATTTGGAGGTAGGGCCTTAAATGAGATAATTAAATTAAAACGAGTCTGTTAGGTGGGTGCTAATGCAATCTGACTGGTGTACTTATAAGAAGGGGAGATTAGGGCATACAGAGATGACAGGGATGTATGTGCACAGGGGGTCAACTGTGGGAAGAGACACGAGGGTGGCTATCTGCAAGGCAAAAAGTCCTTGGGAGAAAACACACCTGGCTGACACCTTGATCTTGGGCTTCCAGCCTTTAGAACTGAGGGAAAATAAATTTTGATCATTTAGGGCATCTCGTAATTATGGCATTTTGTTATGGCAACCCTAGCAAACTAAGACACCCCCTCATCCAATTATTGGTCTGTATGTAGGGATGCAAAAGTCCAATTCTGTTAAATTGGCTTAGGATCAACTTAAACTCAGGGCCATCTCAGCTCTAGGGCTCCATGTAGGATTAGCTAGTTCCTCTGATATAACTGAGCTGCAGTTCAGATTCTCTCTCTGCCTAATTCTGCCTCTTTCCCTCTGTCACCGGTATTTCTGACAGCACCCCAATAAGCCTCCTTCCTGCATGCAAATCTTCATCTTAGAGTCTCTTTCCCGAAGACCTGACTTAAGAGACACACAGATGATATAGAGCATAGTAAGTTTTACGAACATAGTAAACATTTAATAATGTAAGCAATTGCTTTCAGTGTTATCTGTATCCCTACCAGTCCAGGACATTGCACGTATGCGTTGTTTATTATCTATTTGTTTAGCGAAGCGATACATTTTTGCACGAAAGAATGAATGAGTATTGCGGTAACTCTGCCTTCCCCAAATGACACATAATGAGTGAAGCTGCAGAGCCAGATTTAACTTGATCAAGAAATTATAGAGAGGAGTAGAGAAGGCAGAAGACACCTGCAGCATTCCTCTTAGACGCTTGATGTTGAGTAATAAAAATGTCACGCTGCGTTCACTTGCATAGTCTTTTCTTTCTCTTATATTAATTTCAATTTCAAGATAACATGAACTGAATGGCTATGGAAGCGATGAGTTAATGTTTTTATGGCAGTGAGCTTTACTCACTCTATATCATTCCACTTTTTCCATTGCTTTGCTCCTTCTCTTTTAATCGCATGGTTTAACTATTAGTATTGAACAGAACTACTGGAATAAATAACATTGCAAACATTTGAAGAGGTAGAAACATTGCTTATAGCTACAATGGTCACCAGATTTTATTTAGTTCCCATATACATAGTACAGCCACTGGGACTTAGAGAAAATAAATGTGGTGAGATTCTTTATTGAGATATTGATCTGTTTTCTTTCGTACCCCTTCCTCCACCCCTATCTAAGAAGAAAGGCAGGCTTGATGGTATTTGGATGAAGCCTTCGTGGTGATAAACCCTCTTTCTGTGTTTTGTTAAAAATGAACTTATTAAAGAGATTCTGCTAGGTATATGTTAGGAAGAAAGAAAAGGAAGAACTATGGAAGTAAGAATGAAATGAAGGGTGATGTTCTTGAGCGCAGAAAGGGCATGGAGTTGTCTCCATCATTTCAAGTGTAGGATGTTGGGGGTCTGCTTCTTGGCAATGTTCCCAGTGCTCCCCCCAGGGACTTTGAACTTGCTGTTTCTTCACCTGAAATGTTCTTCCCTCTAGTATTTCCATGGCTTGTTCCCTTGTCTCCAATAGGTCTTTGCTCAGATGTTTCATTCCTAGGCATTCCTTGATACCCTATTTTAGATTACAGCCCTCACCATCCAGCATGGCATATACACGAATTATTTTTTTCTCCATAACACTTATTTCCATTTGACAAAACTTATTTTTTATTGTCTATTTCCCTACTCTAGAAATACAAATTCTTAGGAACAAGAGAGTTTTCTGGCTTTGCTCCTCACCGTATTCACGGTACTTGGTAGTTGCGTAATAGCATGTGTTTAATAAACAGCTGATGAGTGAATGGATATAATCCCCGCATTGCTATATATTCCTGGATAGTGGGAGTAGCCCTGGCCATGTGTGAGGTGGGATTCTTACCCAGTGCACAGGGGCGGGGTGGGGGTTGAAGTTAGATGATTAATATTCATGGTTACATAGTCATGCCCACTGCATCGGCGTTTATTTGAAGAAACTTCTCTGGAAAGGTGAGATAAAAAAACGCTGGCATGAACTATTAATTTGTGCTGAAAGATTTCATGGTGATTAACAGAGCTAATCAGAATTTAAAAGGGCAATGATAACCATATAAATGGAATAAAATTTTATCATCTGCCATCTCAAAGAGAGGTACTTTCACCTTCACTTCAACTATGTTGTATTGAGAATATTTAACCTCCTAGAATTAGCATAGAATTATTAATTCTATGTTGGAGATAGCTGGAATGTCTGCAATTTATTTATCTTTCTACCCATTCTTCAACCTTGTCTCAATACAAAAGAAAAGTGATACCTGAAAATTTGAACTTTGCTACCCTCCCCCCCCAAAAATAGGAGAAAAGATCTCTTCCATCGTGACTTAACAAATGACACAGAATTAATTCCATCCCACCCTCAAAACAAACCAAAACACAAAAAACATCTAACAGTGCTTGCTAAACTTTTTAAGGTGTACAAATGCGCCTGAACACTTGATGATTGTTATAAACCAAATCTTTACCCCCTCAAACTTCATGTCCCCCACACGGTTCTGTCTGTAATTCCAGGAGCATGAACTCCTGAAACCTCTCTACGGATCTAGTCGAGAACCTCTGCTCCAGGGTGGTAGAAACAGCTAAATACTGCAGTGTCCCTGCCAAAGTCAAAATGCACCGGAAAATGATGAAGATGATTCTATTCAGGCTATAACAACAGGGAGAACATTAATGAGAGATGGCTCAAAGAAAAGGAAGGGGGCGCTGGGGTTTCTATAGTGACAAAGACTCTGTCCTTGACCAAACTTCACCTGTGCTCCTCTGAGCCCTCTTCTTGACTAGATCTGGACCCTGGCCATACCGGTCCTTGCAAAGTCTATTTTAACAAGAATCCCACTAAGTCAGTTTAGCAAGAGTACCCTCTACCCTTGGTATCTGATCAAATTCCTCATCCTTACCTTTGATGTGTAAGTTTCGGATCTGCTTTTAAGGGAGGATCATGTTAGGCCAGCTTCGCAAGAACCCTCCTATCTGTGATGTTTCCTCTGAGAAATTTTATATTCATTCACTCTCTCACTCTGCTCTTTGACTATAGACCCCTCCTTCCCCTTGTATTTGGAATTGAACCTCATCTCTCCCCTCTATTAAGATAGAATTGACTTATATTGCAGTTGCCTTAAGTAAAGTCTTCCTTACTGTCTTAACAAATGGCAGAATAACTTTTTCTTTAATAAGCAGGTCAACAAGGGAGTCACCTGACATCTTTTAGGAGTCAGGAAGAAGAACGGACATTGAGTCTTATTTGTATGGTATGGGCAAAGGGTTCTTTGCAGTCGGAAGACAAAACGGTGAGGGGTTTGGAAAACAAAATAGTGGGGAGGTGATTTCTCAACCTCATCTGTTTTGTGGGAGGACAGGACTCAGGTAAAATTCAACATTGTTAATTCATAAAGTCTTTACATTTTTGCCATGGGAATTCAACTTTCATTGAAAGTAGCAAGCTTCACAGATTTTTAAAAAATAGCTCATCTGTAAAGAAATTACGTGGAGATTAAAAATGTCTCATATATTCTTCAAAAAACTAGAGGAGACATCAATGAGAAATTTGTTATGGGTTGGGATGTTACTTCTAGCTATAGCGTAAGACAAACTCTTCAGTTGGAGATGGATTTCTCAACTTTTTATTGTCTAGAATTTTTCATCTTTCTCGTTTCTCTGTAAGAACTGAATTCCTAATATTATAGTCCTAGTCAATGTTACTGTATCAACAATACATATCAAATAAGGCGTCTTTAAGCAGAATCATACATAAAACAAGGTGATATGCCGTGTTTCCCCGAAAATAAGACCTACCCATAAAATAAGCCCTAGCAGGATTTCTAAGCATTTGTGCAATAGAAGCCCTACCCCGAAAATAAGACCTAGTGAAGGGCGTGGCTACGCAGCGCATCTGCACAACCCATGCATCTCGTCCTGGAGCGGTCAAGAACACAAGCAGCCCTTCTCATCTGCCCCATGAGAGCTCTAGTGCTTGACATGACAGATTGGGGCCAATGGTTCTAAAGGAAATAGAGTCGCAAGACATTCGGGATGGAATTCGGGGTTTGGAGAGTGATGATGATGTTCCAGAAGAAGACGACTTCACTCTATTTGAATCAATGTAGATTGTTGTACCATACTTAAAAAAAATAACACATCCCCTGAAAATAAGCCCTAGGGTGTCTTCTTGAGGAAAAATAAATATAAGACCCTGTCTTATTTTCGGGGAAACACGGTATCCACCAGTCAGTGAAAATGTAGGGACCCTCTGAGGCTCAGAAGAACCTAACGCTGCATTTCTTGTAGGAGCCGTGGCTTAGTATTTGCTAATTCGGAGTCTGTGACATGAATAATGAGAATTGGCTGTATGTCAGTTTTAGAGCAGGATGCTTATAGTATTTCTAAGAGAAGTTAAAGAAAATCATAAGGCACTCCTGATAAATTCAGCAATAAAGAAAAAGATCGAGTGGTAAGCCCAAGGTGAACTGAATTAGTTCAATAACAATTCAACTCAATAAATATTTATTAGGTATTTGTATAATTGCACAAAGCAATGTCAGTTGTAGGTGGTGGGAATGGGGCTAAAAAATGGAACACTTGGTTGTATTTTAAAGAGGCTCGGAATCTAGCAAAGGAAACTAGGCAGTGGGGGATGTGATTCGGGCTGGAGGAGAGATGTCCACGAGGTGTTAAGGAAGCCCAGTGATGAGAAATAGGTTCGGCTGGTAAAATCAGTGTAGTCTTCATGGAAAAGCTGACATTGAAATGTGGATGATATTTTGACAGATAACTATGAAGGAAAATGAGATTTCTTCTGTAAGAATCATGAGCAAAAGTTATGTCGGAGAGGGGAGGGGGCGAGGTTTGGGACACTCGGGACGGTAGTGTACCATGAAGGCCTGGTGTAGTGGTTACATCAAAGGTGGTAACAACTGAGCATTTAACAGCACTCTAAGTCATGATACATAGACCTCTGATGATTTCTGAATAGTATATCACTTTGTGATTGTTCTCAGACACAGGCCAAAGGCCACCTTTTGTCTTCACTTACAGCATCCTCTAAATATCAAATATAAAAAAAGTATACAGTATCATCAATATTTTGAGATAATATAATAAACTTTAAATGAATTGAAGGGGAAAAGTGACTAAATCACTCCCTCTGAAAAGGCTGGCTTTGAACTACAAAAAAAGACAAAAGTTTCTCATGAAATCTGGCATATGTTTTTCAGTTCTCTTCTCGAAAGGTAATATGTATTCATCATCCATTTTTCCTGTTTGTTTTCCATTTTTTAACTTAGAGAGCCTATTCTTCTTCATGACTAATGTATTCCACTCCCATCCGTCAGTAATAGGCACACTAGCCATTTATTTTAGGTAAAAGATTTCACAGAATGTGGTATCAGCCACTTGAAATAATTTATGCCATTTCGAAGCTCCTGTATGAATAATTTGAGAGGAGCTATATAATTCAATATGAATGAAGAATTTGAGCTGCCTTCCAAAGAGGTAGTATTCATTCCTACTCCAAGACCATTGTAGAGTGTTTGAGCATCTATCCAATGTGAATAAATCTTCTAAAGTGGGATTATTCCCTGTAAATAAGTTACTGTATCGACCTAAATAAATTCCCCAAATTAAATTGATCAGTTTGTTGAAATCTCTTGGAAATAAAAATCAAAATTAATGATTATTCTAAAATATGATTGATACTTCTTATTCTTACCCTGATTTATAATAATAGAGAAATTCAATATCTTACAGTACATCAAAGTGTATTAGTTTTTTTTACTGATTCAGAGTATACCTTATTTATGTATCCATCTTTTGATTTTTTTCCTCCTCTACCTAACATAACCTTTTGGACTGGTTGTCGCTCAATAATAAAATGAATTTCTAGTGATGTTCCAGGAACAATTTAGGCACAGAACTGGATTATCTGCAGACAAACTTTTAGAATTAATATGAGTTTAGGAAGGTTGCTGGATACAGAGTCAACTTATACAAATCAACAGAAATACCAAATATAACTAGTCATAAAGCATAATAGAGGAAAAAGGACTTAATTTTCAATAGCAACATAAACTATAAAATATCTAGGACTCAATCATGCAAAACATATGCATTAATGTTTTAAAGAAAGAGAAGTGGAAGAAATTATGGTAATTATAAGTCAGAGATAATAGGCCTAGTGTTTCATAATATATGATCAATTACATCAATAAGAAGAAGGATATTTACACACATATACCAGACATATAGACAGTTCAATGCATAGACAGTTCAGGATTAAACTATACTTAATACGAGCCAAAGGTGATTTTAGTACTATATTTAGCAGCTACAGTGGGTACAAAAGCAGTTTTTCGTATCTGTAATTATGCCCCAATTCCCTGCCTGCTTTTAGAATTAGATGCAGCCAAGAATGACAGGAAACCTAAAGTAACAGTGGATTTAAAAAAATCACAGATGCTTCGTTCTCTCTTACTTAAATGTAATCTAAAGGTTAGCAACCCTAGAATGATAAGACAGCCTCACAATCATCAGGGACCTGTGCTATTTCTGTCTTGTTGCTCTTCCATCTTGAACATGTGGGACATCTCCCTCCTAATACAAGATAGCTGCTTGAGCTCCAACCATCGTGTTGGTATTCTATCCAGCAGAAATGAAGAAGAGTTAATAAAGGTGTCCCCATTCTTTTTAGGGATTCTTATAGAAGCCACATCCTGACTTTTAGTTATATATTGTGTTTCCCCGAAAATAAGACCTACCCATAAAATAAGCCCTAGCAGGATTTCTAAGCATTTGCGCAATAGAAGCCCTACCCCGAAAAGAAGACCTAGTGATCAGCGTGGCTACGCAGCATATCTGCACAACCCATGCATTTCGTTGTGTAGCGGGAGAGTAGATGAGCAGCCCTTCTCATCTGCCCCAGGAGAGCTCTAGTGCTTGACATGAGAGATCGGGGCCGATGGTTCTAAAGGAAATAGAGTCGCAAGACATTCAGGATGGAATTCGGGGTTTGGAGAGTGATGATGATGTTCCAGAAGAAGACGACTTCACTCTATTTGAATCAATGTAGACGGTTGTACCGGGTACTTAAAAAAAATAACGCATCCTCTGAAAATAAGCCCTAGGGTGTCTTCTTGAGGAAAAAGAAATATAAGACCCTGTCTTATTTTCGGGGAAACACGGTACATTCGAGCAGTACCTATTCCATGGCCAGGATGCTGCTTGACTTACAATGGAGTTGCATCCCAATCAACCTACCATAAAGTCAGAAAATCTAAGCCAAACCATTGTAAGTTGGGGACCATCTGTATTTCGTTGTAAGGGATGCCAAGAAACATAGTCTCCACTTATGGCAGTCATATACTTAGATAAAACTTGGAGTTTTATTTCTGAAGAAGTGAAGAATAGATATTTTGGGACCTCTACCAGTCTCTGAGACAACATTCATTAGCCTTCTACTATCATGGAGAAATTCTGTTGGTCGATGGATTTAGAAACAAAAATGAGGGCTGGGAGGATACTGTTGTTGATGTGGTTGGAATTTAACTTGGGATCAATTTTAGGAGAAGAATTTTTCAATGTAATAATAAAAAGATGAGTTTATTTAATGTAAAATATGATACTTGAACACTTTTACAACCATCTGTTGCATAAGAGAGATTATTGATATTTATTTATGAAACATAATTGAGGTTCCCATTTCCCATAATCTAGGGCATGTTTCTAAATTCAGGTTTCTCCACATATTCCTTAATAAACACTACAGAGGCACAAAAGCAGTGGAGAAAATCGCTCATAACTCATGCCCATAGCATGTCTAGGAGACAGAGAATACCATGACTACAACTTGCATGTAAGTAGGGAAATATTTCCAAACCAGCAGAGCCGGCTACAGAGCTTATGCTGGAGCTCAGAGCACAAGGAAAAGAGAAGAGGACTTTGGACTGGGGGGAGGAGGTGATTGAGGGTGATTGAGCAAAAATAATGTTCTCTCCCAAAAAAGGAATCCCACAACGAGTGGGAAACATTGAGGATAGGTCCAAGAACGGATGGATCAGAGCGTTGAAGGGAAGAATGTTCAGAGTTCACAGGGCCAGAGGCTGGAGTCTTCCTTTTTTTTTTTTTTTTTGAGACAGAGTCTCGCTCTGTTGCCCAGGCTAGAGTGCCATGGCGTCAGCCTAGCTCACAGCAACCTCAAACTCCTGGGCTCAAGCGATCCTCCTGCCTCAGCCTCCCGAGTAGCTGGGACTACAGGCATGCGCCACCATGCCCAGCTAATTTTTTCTCTATATATTTTTAGTTGTCCAACTAATTTCTTTCTATTTTTAGTAGAGACGGGGTCTCGCTCTTGCTCAGGCTGGTCACGAACTCCTGACCTTGAGCGATCCTCCTGCCTCGGCCTCCCAGAGTGCTAGGATGACAGGCGTGAGCTACCACACCCGGCCCTGGAATCTTCCTTAAGATACTATTTCTGCATATGGGGAACCAGCTTGAAGGCTTGGTAGTGATGAAGAGAAAGAAGGGAAAAAAATAAAACAGTAAAAATTAAGAGTCTTGTCAAACTAGAAAAGAATCCCCAAATAAAAAGATATACCAATACCTACTCTAAAGAACAAAACACTATTGATTTTAGAAATCGTACTTTTTGATATGAACAGAAAAGAGCTCTCTCAGATAAGAAAGGTTAAACTACACAAATCACTACATACACCTGTTATTACTGGCACCCCAAAATAGAAGACGTTTCAAAATGAACAGAAGATGGCAATCAAAGCTCACAGGAGAAGAAAAGAGACACGAGACTCACTCACAGGCTGTCGACTGTGACATCCTCCCCCAAAACCTACCACGAAACACAGGAAAACAGTCAGAAAACTCCCCAGCCTGCCTGAGTTCAATACTGCTAAACATTTTGAGACACCAAAATGCGTTTTGAATCAGAAATTAAAATTTTAGAACATAAATTGACAGGGAGAAAGAAAAAGAGGAGGAAAGAGAGACACACACACACACAGGGATGGGGTCGGGGAGAGACGGAGAGAGAGAGCCAGAAAATGTGAAAATACTGATGAATTTCCTTGCACTGAACCTTGAACTTTTTCCATGGATTTGAAATTAGTCAAAATAAAACGTTGGAGCGCACAAACAGACACACAGAGCATTTAATTTCCGCTTTGTGCCAACCACTGTACTAGGGCTGGGTCCACAGGGGGTGTCTGGCCTCCTGAGGCTAAACAAACTCATGGGGAGATAAACATTACAAACATGAATCCACTAAGCACACAAATAAAAATATCTTTGCTGATTATGGGAAAGGCTATGCAGGAAAATATCAGATCCTAAGAACGTGGATAAGGGGCTTGGGAGTGGGCATCAAATTTATACCTGGAAGTTAGGGGTCGCCTTCCAGAAGAAGGGATATTTGAGATGAGACCTATGATGAAAAGTTTAAGCAGCAGTTAATGGAGAGAAAAGAATCCCAGGCAGAAGGAATAGTACTCGTGCGTGTGTGTTGCATTAGGTAAAAAAGCTGAAGAAGAGTTAATCAGCATCATCAGTTTTTTTTTCACCCTTGACCTTGGCTACATCCACGGATACCTACATTCCTGCCACTGGACATGGAGACTAGGAAGGGAGTGTGGAGGATGTTGGGGCAGGGGTGGGAATAGACTTTCAATTTTATTTATTTATTTCTATTTAAAAAATTTTTTTTTATTTCAGCATATTATGAGGGTACAAATTTTAAGGTTACGTATGATGCCCTTCCCCCTCTCCCCCTGAGTCTGAGCTTCAAGCATGACCATCCCCCAGATGGTGCACATCTCACTCATTATGTTTGTATATACCCATCCCCTCCTCCCCCCTCCCACCTGCTCGACACCCGATAAATGTTATTCCTATATGTCCACTTAGGTGCTGATCCGTTAATACCAATTTGCTGGTGAGTACATGTAGTGCTTGTTTTTCCATTCTTGGAATACTTCACTTAGTAGAATGGGTTCCAGCTCTATCCAGGAAAATACAAGAGGTGCTAGATCACCATTGTTTCTTATAGCTGAATAGTACTCCATGGTATACATATACCACATTTTATTAATCCACTCATGAATTGACGGGCACTTGGGTTGTTTCCACAGCTTTGCAATTGTGAATTGTGCTGCTATAAACATTCGAATGCAAGTGTCTTAAATTTTTTTTTATTTCAGCATATTATGGGTTACAGATGTTAAGGTTACATATATTGCCTTTGCCTCTCCCAAGTCAGAGCTTCAAGCGTGTCCATCCCCCAGATGGTGCGCACCGCACCTGTTAGGTGTTTATATACTCATCCCCTCAATGTTATTTTTTGTACTCTTTATTGTCAGATTTTTAAAGTAATGAGCACATCTGTATTTTATATAAGAATAATTAAAAGTTTAAAAGATAGTTTTGCAAAAAGAAGGGTGTTGGATATGATCTGTTTGCATCATAGAACTTCTCTTATCTTCTCCACCCTGGGAGCCTGGCAGGCGTGGGTGTTATTAGTGGCTCCCGTGGCCCTTTGGCTACTGGTTGGACTTGGCTGATGGGAGACCCGGGCTGTAGATGAGAGGCGGAAGAACATGAGGAATAGGTACTTATTCTTCCAGATCCTTCCTGGGAGGGTCTGCATGGTTGGTTGTGTTGCTCTGTAGAAGCCCACATTTTACACCAGGTCTCTCTGGGTTCTGAAAGCTGCTCCCTTCCATCATCGCCCACTCAGGCTGAGGCAGGCTGAATAACAGCCCCCCCCCCGCCCCCACAGCCAAATGTCCATGTCATAATCCCCAGAACCTGCAAATGTTACCATCCATGGCAAAAGGGACTTTGTAGATGGGGTTCAACGAAGGATCTTGAGATGGAATTATCCTGGATTATTTGGATGAGTTCTAAATATAATCACAACGGTCCTTATAAGAAGACGGCAAGAGAGTCAGAGGCAGACTGAAAGCAGGGAGAGAAAAGAGGAAGTGATGTGAGGACATGAGCCAAAGAATGAGGGCAGCCGTAGAAGCCGGAAGAGGCAAGTGCACAGGTTCTTTGGCAGAGCCTTCAGAGGGACTTCCAGCCGGTCCATACCCTTCACGTTAGCACAGCGAAACTGATTTCCGACTTCTGACTTCCAGAACTGCAGGATATAATTTGTTACAGCAGCAACAGGATACTAACACACAAGCCTAGGTTGGCAACTGCAGTCTGCCCAGGGTACTGCACCAACCCCAGCTGATTATCTGAAACCCAGTCCACGCTTTATAAACCGTACTTGTATTAACATTAAGCTGTCGGTTACCCGGTTTGAGTGCACCATCTGTTTTCTGCCGGAAACATCTACGAGTTTCTGTTTTCCTCATTTTTTAAAGGTGGGTATTATAATTAATAACACCTAATACACAAGATAGCTGTGAGAACAAATGAGTTAAGGAAGTAAAAACGTGTTTTTAAGTTGTAACGATCTATTAGTTGAAACTATTTTTCTTCCTCCATAGTATTGGGCTCTACTCACTTGGATATGACCAATCCTTGGAATGACCAATCTAGGATGAATAGATAAGGGTGTCATAAACTCGTTTAGGTTCGGGTCCAAATTACAAGAACAGATTGTGATTAAGAATCTCAAGAGAAATATGAAAAGGCAAGTTTATTTTGGTAATGTGGGAAAGAAACAGTGCCCAAGCACATGCCCATCAGCTGGTTAATTAATTCTTTAAAGAAGAGTCTCTTATGTGTCAAAGAAACTCAGCACTCTGCCTCTGGGGTACAGAACTCTTTGTCATGTGTCTCTGGGCTTTTCACCTGTGGTCCCTTTCCAGAATGTCTTTGTTTTCTTCTCTGCTCCAAATTCCTACTAGTCACCTCCTCCAAGAAGCCACCCGTGATCTACAAGTTGAGTTGGGTATTCCCCCAAGCGTTCCTATAACCCCTGTGGTTTGCTAATCAAACCTACCTCCTTGTCTATCTCCCATCACCAAACTGTGAGTCCTTTTAGGTCAAAATTATTTTTATTACCTTTATGTCCTTAACGCCTGGCTCAGGGTCTGATTCGTAGGACGGTCTTGATAAATATTAAATAAATACATTGTGACTTGACAAATTTTAATAAAGGAATGAGTGAATAATATACAAGCACCTAAAATTAAATCTACATAGTTATTGGATGAAGATGTCAACAGTCCCAGTGTTAAATTTTATTTATTCAGAAGTTGTTGAAATTAATAGCCTTTAGTAGTGCTTACTAGCCCTATTTGAGGCTTCAGAACAAAAATAATGCAGGGAAAATGCCACGATGTAAAAATAGTTACCTTAAATGGAACAGCCAGACTTCAGAATCAAACACAAATGCTCATATGAAATCGAAAATCTGTAGATCCCCGAGAGACTTCCCTTCTGCTGTCTAAATTTAACGTGGATAATTTATCATTCCATAAATACGCGTCAGCTACTGTACATGCATATGCTTTTCATCCTCTGTGTGCGTTTCAGCTCTTGGCTTAAGTGAGTGTATAAACTATAGCATGAAATAACTTGCAGAGATTTTTCTATGGCAATTGAGTGGGTCAAAAAGCTGGAGCACATGCAATTTAATGCACATTTTTTTTTTTTTTTTTTTTTTT
>VBSM01003198.1:3304047-3315943 GCA_008086735.1 Cheirogaleus medius | reverse complement strand
GCAAGTTTTTTTTTTGTTTTTTTTTTTGTACATCATGATAGGACAGGCATTCTGGTTGAAGTGAGAAGTTAAATAGCACGTGGTCCCTGCCGTTTTCATAGCCTACTAGGGGAGACTGAAAAATATATTCAAAATTATAACATTTAGTGAATACTATGAGACTATTATTTACTGTGGTTACATGATATGGAAGTCGTATAACTGTATAACAAAAGGGAGTGTCAGGAGACAGGGTTTACTTAGAAACAGCAGAAGATTACTGAAGAATTTGGGATGTAGAATCAAATCGGAGTCCAAACTTGCGAAATGTGAGATAAGATTTAATAGCTCTGGAAATTTTCCTTGTCTGGTCAAAAGAAAACAGAGGAAGCTATGAGATTCTAAAGTACCCAGAGACATTTCAGTTAAGGGAGAAATGGAAAGGTCTGAACATAATCTAATAATCTAATAATTAATAATCTAATAATTAATACCGCCAAGGTCAATCCTGTCTGTGTCTGACATGATATTTGAGTATCCGAAGACAGGCAGACTTAAGCAATGTCATCCTTGGCTTAGTGTGGTGACGTCCACAGAGACATGAGGGTTCAAAATCAAGTCAGTGCCTCAACTCTTAGTAACATGTAACAGTGACGGTACAAATCGCTGAGCTAGCAGCTGGTCTTACGCACTTGGCCCATGTCTGTCTTTTCAGAACGGACCCGACTATAGGGTAGAAATGAAAGCGCCACAGGAATATAAATTCTGAGTAATTTCTGGGATAATGACAGTGCCAGCGATCACTTGTAAATCACATCAACCTCTCCATGAAGAATCCGAGTCCTTTCAAGCTTCTGTTTTAATTATTGATGTCCACCTGAACCTCAGAAAAATACATTTTCTGTCTATTTTTAACAGCTTTTATGAGAGTTAATTCACACACCATACAATTCACCCACTTAAAGTGCATATGGGGTTTTGGTATATTATTAATTAATATAATATTATATTAATTATGACATTAATATGATATTAATTATCTATTATGATATTCATTATATAATTAAAATATCATATTGTATTATTAATTTTTTAAAATGGTAATATATATATATATAACAGAAAATTTGACATTTGAAGCATTTTAAGTGTACAATTTAATGGCATTATTTACATCCACAATGTTATATAACCATCACTATTATCTACTTCCAAAATTTTTTAACCATCCCCAAAAGAAATTCTGTACCTACCATGTTTCCCCGAAAATAAGACCTAATCATAAAATAAGCCCTAACAAGATGTCTAAGCATTTGCGCAATAGAAGCCCTACCCCGAAAATAAGACCTAGTGATGGGCGTGGCTACGCAGCGCATCTGCACAACCCATGCATGTCGTCGCGGAGCGGTCAAGAACACGAGCAGCCCTTCTCATCTGCCCCATGAGAGCTCTAGTGCTCGACAGGAGAGATTGGGGCCAATGGTTCTAAAGGAAATAGAGTCGCAAGACATTCAGGATGGAATTAGGGGTTTGGAGAGTTAGGATGATGTTCCAGAAGAAGACGACTTAACTATATTTGAATAAATGTAGATTGTTGTACGGTACTTAAAAAAGATAACACATCCCCTGAAAATAAGCCCTAGGGTGTCTTCTTGAAGAAAAATAAATATAAGACCCTGTCTTATCTTCGGGGAAACACGGTATTAAGCATTAACTCCCATTACCCCCTCCCTGCAGCCTTTCGTAACCTCCATTTCGTAACCTCTATTTCCTGCTTCTATGGATTTGCTTAATCCAAATATTTCATAATGATTGGAATTATACATTATTTATCCTTTTGTGCCTGGCTTATTTTACTTAGCACTGTGTTTTCAAGGTGCATCCACGCTGTTGTATATATCAGACCTTCATTTCTTCTAATGGATGAATGACATCTCACTGTGTGTGTGTATGTGTGTGTGTTGTATGCATATATATCCCACATATTGTTTATCCGTTCATCTGTTGATGGACATGGGTTATGTCTACCTTTTGGCTATTGTGAACGATGCTGCTATGAAGCTTGGCGTACAGTCAGAACAATTCATTTTTATCATCATTAGTCAGTTACTTTAAGTAAATCCATGGACTTAAAGACTGGGAGTTAAGTTACTTTCCCAAGATCACTGGAGACGTCATAGGCAGGAATAGCACCTAAAGACTGCATCCCAATTGTACTCTATTTTCTAAGACTGACTGGTCTTTATAGATTGATTAAATATATACTATGATTTTACTAGGGTACATTTGGGGCTGAAATTAGTTGGAGTTCCACGTCATGCTGCAGAGGTACGACATAAAAATGAAACCCGCGTAAATGCAGTTGAACAACTAGCCATGTAGGCGAGGAGACAGCACTTCTACATGAGTGTGAATAATTGACTTCAGTGATTGCTTTCATTACAGTCTGTAAAAATACTGCAAATTTGACACCATTGGATCAAAACATCAGCATAATACTTTTATTTAATAATAACTACAATATCCAGATTTTATAAAACAAAGACTGACTGCTAGCTAACTTCCGGTCGGTTGTACACAGAGCCTAAAAGGAATTAGAGTATGAGAATTGAGGAAGGTACAACCCGTTGTATGATACTTTTCTGAAAGCTAATTTCAATAGAGAGGTCAATTCCACTTTTTTTGACTGGCATAAAATGCAGAACGTTTTGGCAAAAGTAAATAATGGACCAGCTTTAGAAGCACCATCACCTCTGTGTAGTTTTCCGATCACCTAATCAGAGTTCATGTACTAACACGTGAACGAAATCAGAAGTTGGCATTTTAAAGAAAAGAGAAACAGCGGGCAGCTGAAATTAAATATAATGCAGCATTAATATCTAGTTAATGGATTGACTATGGAGATAAATGAGTTAACTTTACATGAAATTTGTGCAAGTTGTGATGTCATGCTGCAAGTTAAATGTCCTGTCAAAGTCATTGCGCTCATTGATAAATTCTAGCAGTCTCTTTATTTAGATCTTGTTCATTCCTTCCCTATCAAGAAGGAATTAGGTTTGAATTTATCTCAAAGTAACAGATATCTGGAATGATGTAAAATCAACCCATGGAAGAAAATGTCACGACAGCTTAATATCTTGCAGGCTTCTGAACAGGATTATTTATTTATGTATTTATTTCAGAATATTATTACAGAGGTACAAATGTTTTGGCTACGTGAATTGCCTTTGTACAGTTGGAGTAAAGTTGTAAGTGTGCCCATCACCAGATAGTGTGCACTGTACCAGTTAGGTGTGATTTTACCCATCGCCTCCTTCCCCTTCCCACCTGCTTGATCTCCATCGACTTTTACTTCCACATGTGCACATGAGTGTTGATCGATTAGTTCCGATTTAAAAGTGAGTACATGCGGTGTTTGTTTTTCCGTTTTTTAGGTACTTCACATAGGAGAACGGTCTCCAGGTCTTCCATCCAGGTTGTTACAAAAGGTATTAGTTCACCATTTTTTTTCCCTGTGGCTGAGTAGTACTCCATGGTGTACATATACCACATTTTATTAATCCACTCATGCATTGATGGGCACTTGGGTTGACTCCACATCTTTGCCATTGTGAATTGTGCTGCGACAAACATTCGAATGCAGGTGTCTTTTTGATAAAACAGCTTTTTTTCCTTTGGGTAAATACCCAGTAGTGGGATTGCTGGATCAAATGGTAGGTCTACTTTTAGTTCTCGGAGGTATCTCCATACTACTTTCCAGAGAGGTTGTACTAGTTCACAGTCCCACCAACAATGTGTAAGTGTTCTTTTCTCTCCACATCCACACCAGCATTTGTTGTTTTGGGACTTTTTGATAAAAGCCATTCTCACTGGGGTTAGTTTTTGATTTGCGTTTCCCTGATGATTAGAGACATTGAACATTTTTTTCATATATTTATTGGCCATTAGCCTATGTTCTTTTTAAAAGCTTCTGTTCATATCTTTTGCCTACATTTTCATGGGGTTGTTTGATTTTTTTTTTTCTTGCTCATTTGTTTGAGTTCTTTGTAGCTTCTGGTTATTAGCCCTTTATCAGATATACAGCATGCAAATATTTTCTCCCATTCTGTAGGTCTTCTATTCACTCTACTGATGGTTTCTTTGGCTGTGCAGAAGCCTTTTAATGGAATCATGTCGTCTTTATTTGTTTTTGTTGTTGCTGTGATTGCCTTTGGGGTCTTCTTCATAAATTTTTTTGCCTAGGCTGATATCTTGAAGAGTTTTTCGAACATTTTCTTCTAGAATTCTTATCGTTTCATGCCTTAGGTTTAAGTCTGTTATACATCTTGAATTAATTTTTGTGAGTGGTGAGAGGTAAGGATCTTGTTTCAATCTTCTACATGAATAGGATTTTAAGTTCAGAAAGCATTTTTCTGATATAGTCTGGGAAACGCACATATAGAAGTTATAATTCAATAAAATAAAATTTGCTCTCCAGCTGTTACAAAAATGTGGACCATTTGGTCCTGCATTTATATGCTTAGCTGTGTGTTTAATTGTGAGTTAGACTGTGTGGGTCACACCCTTGACTACTCTGATTTGTTCTGTGACATTGGATACCTCCATCCTTCGAGTTCCTCAGCAAAATAGGAAAAATAATAAAATCTAGATCTTTAGTGTTGTGGAGATTAAGTAAAATAATGAAACTCACATGCTCTATGCATAGTAAGCAGTAAAACAATATTAGTTGTTATTTATTTTTCAATTATAGATAATATTCATTATGCTTGAAAATGAGAATTAAATAAACATATCTCTGGATACTTTACTGGCCCAGGTGCAAAGATGAACAGAACTAGATATATCTTTGAAAGAGGCGTGAGATCATTGTATATTTAAGGAGATCAAATGCCATCCAGCACCCATGGAGAGAATCCATTTCTACCCTTGGCATTCTTTACTAGGATTATTTATAGACTGTGAGAGAATTTAGAGCCTCCATGAATTTTAAAACAAACAAAGAACAAAAACTTTAGCACCAAGCATTTTTAACCTTTGCTTTCTCACTCCCAACGAGTTAATTAATCTTTCTGTCTTAACTATATTTGTTTCACCAGAGTGTCTGAATAAACTTGGCAAAGGGAAAGCCCAGAGCCTTAAGGTCAATTCATGGTTTTAAGATACTCAATGGTGTTGTTTCGTTTTGTTTTGTTTTTCCTGTGTGACCCTATTGCTTAAACGGGAAGTGTCTTATTAAGAAAATCCGCATCTTTTGTGGTTAAGCCTGTAAGGTCTTAGCTAACTCTGGGAGTATACTTTGTGTTAGTCTTTGTAAGCATCCACAGGTAAGTTGAGCAAAAGATTGGAGAATAGGAAAGGTAGCTCTGAACGAAATCACCAATCTCCCCCGAATACCTTATAGTTAGTGAACTTTCCTTAAAAGGCGTTTTGTTAAGCATTACATAGAATATATTTTCTTCCCTCCATTACTCTTCTTTGACTAGTAATTACCGAATCTCAAAGAGAACAGAGGGGTGGGGGATAACTGACAAACCAAAATGTTAACTTCTGTTACAGATGACAATTGCTGAAGAAAATTTCAACAAGGGGATCTAATACCCAAATCTGAGAGCATGACCTACAAAACTACCCCTACAAGGCATCTGATAGAATTTCAGAAGATATTTTGGAACATGCATTCCCATAAAGCTTAAACTGGATTGCTTTTAAAATTTTAAGTGAAATCAAGGTGTGTTTAAGTGTTTGCTTTGGACAAAATTAATTTAAAGGACATAAAGTCAAGGAAAAATGAATACTTAGACATCAAAAATGTGCCATAATCCTCACAAGCCAGCATATTTTATTAAAATGACATAAACCAAATCAGGCCATGTGACTTAATCATAGTTACTTTGAGCTGGATATATCCTACAAAATTGGGAGAGAGGCAATTTTTATCTTTTTGGCCACATTTTCTCTCCACTCCATAATAATTCTAGGGCCTTCTTTCTATAAAAACTATTCTTGTGCAAGCATCTTGGATCAGTCCATGTAAACTTGCATTATTTCTCTCTGGAGTATTTGGAGGTCAAGCCTCAGAATTAAAGGGATATGTCAGTAGCCAGTGAACAATTCATTATTGTTTTGAAAACAAACATGTAAATAATCATTTATTTAATTTCGTGCTTGTGGAGTGGGCAGTAGAGAAAGTAAATCCTTTTCAGACACTACTCTGGTGGCTGCAAAAACCTCCTCACCCTGCCCTGTGGTCCCACTGACATCCTGGTGCTGAAGTGAAATATTTTCTACCAGTTGTAATAGACTGAAAATAAAAACAAATGGCTTAATTACAAAAAAAAGTATTAGTCTGTCACTACGGGGATTTTATTTACCGACAGCCTAGTAAGACTGCCTTCGTGCGCCTCTACGTGTGTACGCATGTGTATCTGTGTGCATGCATGTGTATCTGTGTTTATACATGTGCATCTGTGTGCACCCATGCGTATCTGTGTTTATGCATGTGCATCTGTGTGCACCCATGCGTATCTGTGTATGCATGTGTATCTGTGTGCACACATGTATATCTGTGTGTACACATGTGCATCTGTGTGTATGCATGTGTATCTGTGCACATGCATGTGTATCTGTGTGTATGTATGTGTATCTGTATGTATGCATGTGTATCTGTGTGCACACATGTGTATCTCTGTATGCATGTGTACCTATGTGCACACATGTGTATCTGTGTGCATGCATGTGTATCTGTGTGCACACATGTGTATCGGTGTGTATGCATGCGTATCTGTGTGTACGCATGTTCATCTGTGTGTAGGCATGTCTATCTCTGTGTATGCATGTGTATCTGTGTGCATGTATGTGTATATGTGTGTATGCATGTATTTCTGTGTGTATTCATGTGTATCTGTGTGCACACATGTGTATCTGTGTGCGTGCATGTGTATCTGTGTGCACACATGTGTATCTGTGTGTATGCATGTGTATCTGTGTGCACGCATGTGTATCTGTGTGCAGGTGAAGTGGCCAGTGGAGGAAATACAGGGAAGCTGTCTTGGAAACCCCTACAGGTAGTGACTTACCTCACCTGTGTGTGAGGCTGTTGGTTTATCAACAGATGAAAGCCCAAGATGAGCCAAGGGAGTGGTGTTTGATGAAGAATTTTCCTGCTATGCTTGGGGCTTCTCATGAGAACAGAGCGAAAGGAAGAATTAGGTAGTCTGTCTAATCACAGTAAAAATACCCAAACGTAATTTCTGAATATGAGACCTATGGTCTAAGGTCCAAGCATCACTGTGACTTTGTAGCTCTGGAAAAATGCTAAAATGTTTGTCCGATGAGTGTCATCTGTCACCATATCCCCTGCCTGTGATCCTGGTTTTGACCTTCAGATACACACAGAGAAATCACAACATGGAGCCAGTTGTGGGCAGAAACGCCAGACCACACGTGTGCCAAGCGTGTGACCACAAAACCCAGACCTGCTATGTCAGAACACTAATTACGTAAACAGGTCTGGATAACTTAATCGCCTCATGAAAGAGATCATTGTAACTTACTAGTTAAATAAATTCAGATGCACTCCCTTCCTTTGAACCTAAAGGCTGAATTCAGTTTTCTTTTTCTCAGCCTCTGTCTTCCACAGCTACACTTTCAGGGCAGGAGAATGCAAAGAGAAATTTTCTGGACTGGTTTTAGCCCAGCTATTTTATTTTTTTATTCTTCAGACCTATCTAAGGTCTTCTGAGGTCTTTGCTTTCATTTTCTCAGCCCCAGAAGGAGCAAATGGAAAACAGCGCTGGGAACATATACTTGTCCTGCCCGGGAGTGAGCGTTCGCCTCCGCCCACGCTCTGAGGGGGCAGCTGCGATGTCTCGATGGGATGAGAGAAAAATCAATATGCATGGCAATCTGGTGTGGTGCCCGTGGGACCACTGAGGGAAGATGCGCCGTGTGCCAGCCCTGTGTCACAGACGAGGGTTGCCACCAGCAACCAGGATGCCTCTCTGTGAAAACAGCTACTGAAAGGAAGGAGGAATGGTTGCAACAGCAGAAACAGGTATTTCCAACCTGTTTCTGTCTCCCTCTCTTCACTTGCTTCGAAAAGCCCTACTTATCTTTCTGTTCCCACCTTATCATTCTTGGTATGATATGTCTGGGTATCCAAAGAAGTAGATTTGGGGTGACGAAGCTTATTTGCATACTAGAATAATAGAAATAATAGGCTCCCCTGCTCTGATAGGTCAGATTTAGATGGTGGCAGTTAATGGCATTTGACCAATGAATACGAAACATCATAACACCTTTACATATTTAACAACTCCTTATAAGGCAGAAGTGCACAAATTGCTTCCTGAGGTGAAAGGGCAATAGACGGATTTTTCTTTGTTTATTTATTTATTTATTTATTTATTTTCAGAATATTATGGGGGTACAAACATTTTGGTTACATACAATGCCTTTGCATCGCCCGAGCCAGAGCTACAAGCATGCCCTTCCCCCATACAGTGTGCTCTGCCTCCATTGGTTGTGAGTTTACCCACCCCCTCACCCACCTGCCCAGCACCCAATGAATATTACTTCCATGTGAGCACCTTAGTGTTGATCCATTTGTGCCAATTTGATGGCGAGCACGTGGTGCTTGTTTTCCCATTCTTGTAATACTTCGCTTCAAAGGAGGGGCTCCAGCTCTATCCAGGATAATGTAAGAGGTGCTAGTTCACCACTGTTTTTTGTAGTTGAGTAGTACTCCACGGTATACATATACCACATTTTATTAATCCACTCATGTATTGATGGGCACTTGGGTTGTTTTCACATCTTTGCAACTGTGCATTGTGCTGCCATAAACATTCGAGTGCAGGTGTCTTTATTATAGAATGTCTCTTTTTCCTTTGGGTAGATGCCTTAGTAGTGGGATTGTTGGATCAAATGGTATTTTTGTTCTTAGTTCTTTGAGGTATCTCCAAACTACTTTCCACAGGGGTTGTACTAATTTGCAGTCCCACCAGCAGTGTAAGAGTGTTCTGATCTCTCTGCATCCAAGCCAGCATTTGTTCTTTTGGGACTTTTTGATAAAGGCCCTTCTCACTGGATTTAGGTGATATTTCATTGTGGTTTTGATTTGCATTTCCCTAATGATTAGAGATGCTGAGCACTTTTTTATATGTTTGCTGGCCATTATTCTGTCTTCTTTTGAAAAGTTTTGGTTCATGTCCTTTGCCCACTTTTTGATGGGGTTGTTTGATTTTTTCTTGTTAATTTTCTTAAGTTCTATATAGAGTCTTGTTATCAGCCCTTTATCAGAGGTGTAGCATGCAAATATTTTCTCCCATTCTGTAGGTTGCCTATTTGCTCTAATGATAGTATCCTGGGTTGTGCAGAAGCTTTTTAATTTGATCAGGTCCCATTTATTTATTTTTGTTGCTGCTGTGATTGCTTTGAGGGTCTTCTTCATAAATTCTTTGCCTCGGCCGATGTTCGTTTATGGTGATTTAGGTATTCTCTGAGATGATTTAGGTTTTCACTACCATGCTCCTAACTTCCTTCTGAGCCCTCACCAGCAGCCTTTGACATCCATATTCCTACCAACAATTTCTTCAAGGCGATCTAGGTATTTTCTATCATGTTCCTCAAAATTATTCCACCCTTTATCCATTACTCATTCACAAAGTGACATTTATTTTCTACATTTTTAGTTGTTAACAGTCTCCTGCTTCTAGGGACCAAAACGTGTACTACACTACCTTACTTGCTTTCTGTCTTCAGACCCCCGGTCCCTCTGAGCTTAGCTCACATTGCACCAACGTGTTCTTCACCAGAACACTGTTTACAACCTAGAAATTCACATCCTGCCTCTGTACCACATCTATGCCTTGGTGGGGTTTTTGTAAGCTCTGAAGTCTGCATGCAAACTGGGAGCTAATTGGTCAGTAGGGATATCAGTTTATGAAGCACTTCGTTGGGCCTGCTTCTGCCTGGCAATATTCCTAACCCCCAGGCAACCTCTCCCCCCTGCCCCCTCACGATATTCAGATTCATCCTTGAAGGGAAGGTTGGAAGGGGAAAAAAAGGGAGCGTTAAGAGGGGCTGTGATTAAGGAGTGCTTATGGTGGCATTTTCATGCTGGGAAGGGTATGCTGTACAAAATTGAGGCTTGAGGGTATAGACAGGCACATTGAGTGGCATATTCAGAATAGAAAATATCACACGAGTTGTTATAACATTATTCATATGATTACAAGAGGCTTACATATTGAATGACATAGCGTGTTTTCCCGAAAATAAGACAGGGTCTTATATTTCTTTTTCCTCAAGAAGACACCCTAGGGCTTATTTTCAGGGGATGCGTTATTTTTTTTAAGTACCCGGTACAACCATCTACATTGATTCAGATAGAGTGAAGTCGTCTTCTTCTGGAACATCATCATCACTCTCCAAACCCCGAATTCCATCCTGAATGTCTTGTGACTCTATTTCCTTTAGAACCATCGGCCCCAATCTCTCATGTCGAGCACTAGAGCTCTCATGGGGCAGATGAGAAGGGCTGCTCGTGTTCTTTCCCGCTCCTCGAGGAAATGCATGGGTTGTGTAGATGCGCTGCGTAGCCACGCCCGTCACTAGGTCTTATTTTCGGGGTAGGGCCTCTATTGCGCAAATGCTTAGAAATCCTGCTAGGGCTTATTTTATGGGTAGGTCTTATTTTTTGGGGAAACACGGTAGAATAAATGAACAAAATGGTAATATATTATTAATTTTCTCAACAAACATGTATTGAATATATTGCATAAGTAAGGCACCAGGCTAGGCCTCGGGAATAATAAGGTAAACTGAATATTGTCCCTTCCCTCAAGAAGCCTGTATTCCCGTGGGGGAGTCATAACTTTTGTATTCAGACATATGAGATTTGGAAAGCACCAGGCTAGACTTACGAACCCAGAGGCTGTGTGTATTGTAGAGCACTATTGATTCAGCCTGGGGAAATGAACAACTTAGCCCTGTCTGCCTGCATCAGATTCAGTTTTGAATGCCAAGGAAACGCCAGCAGTTCTAAAGAGCCACTCCATCAGGTCAACAAAGATGGGCCAGCAGATGGGGCTTATTTATTGAGCCACAATGCCATTACAAACTGGGGGCAGAGTGGGAGGGATCAGAGCCTAGAAAACACGGTTCATAAAAAGGAGTCATCCAGGAAAAATAAAATCCAATGAACACATCCATGCAAATGACACAGACCCAACTATAGATTAAGCATATATATAGGAAGTCGTAGGTTTTGTATCAAATAAAACTATGCAAAAGATAACGCATAATCTTTCCACATTTGGTAACGCTAGATGCATCATCGGGGAACCCTAACAGCTCTCGGTGATGTCGAAGCAGGTCTGGGGAACACCTGGTTGTTACTGCAGATTCTTAGGAGAACCCTGCACAAGAGGTCGCGGACCCGGTTTTCATTCTGCTTCTGCCTCTGATTTGCTGCCCTGCTCACGTTGCTTAAACCTCACCATGCCTCGGATTCTTGTCTGTAACTCAACGTGTGTACACCGAGACAGTCTGTGTGTGATGCAGAGAGGGCTACAACTAAGAGCGAGTCATGAACATTGTCCCCAAGGAACTCACATTCGAGTAAGCGGGACAGAGAAAAGAACAGAACTGCTCTGCAGAGCACTCTGTGGAAAGTGAATGCATGCGGTGCAGAAATACTACTGAGAGCACATTTATTCTAGCTACACCATAATCTGATAGATACAAAATACTTGGATTTCCATCTCAAAAAATACCATTTTGATGAATTTTTTTTAAATTTCAGCATATTATGGGGGTACGAATGTTAAGGTTACATATATTGCCATTGCCTCCCCTCTCGCCTTGAGTCAGAGCTTCAAGCATGTCCATCCCCCAGGTGGTGCGCATCGCACTC
>VBSM01003198.1:3268577-3303947 GCA_008086735.1 Cheirogaleus medius | reverse complement strand
CTCATGAATTGACGGGCACTTGGGTTGTTTCCACATCCTTGCAATAGTGAATTGCGCTGCCATAAACATTCGGGTGCAGATGTCTTTACAATAGAATGACTTACGCTCTTTTGGGTAGATGCCTAATAATGCTATTGCTGGATCGAATGGTATTTCTATTTTAGCTCTTGATGAATTTTTTTAAAAAGAATACCAATACCCATATTTTAATTCATTTGGGCATATATTTTCTTAGAACTCTAACAACATGTCTGAATCTCTTCTAGTCCCCCTACACACGCCTTTTCTCCCCAGGGAATTCTGTCTTCTGCTAAACCATAACTGCAGGAGGTCTTTAGAGAGTTCCTGGGCCTATTCTGGGAGAGAAAGATCTTTTCCATTGTTCCTTTCTTGCCATCCTGCTTCCTTGTTTGCATATACACAGGGGCCTGCCGTACCCTACCTGGTCTGCCCTTATGGCGGCATCTAGACTGGATCAATCCAGTGCTGGAACTCCCTGGGGCCTCTGGTATAGACACAGTGACTATGGACCCTGTGAAGCCCAGGTAGATGGGCCTGCATGGACTCTGAACACGTCTGAAGGTCCTTGAAAATGGGTGGCTGGAGAAGCTGACTCTATACCCTGGCGTATGAGAATTCGCTCACATTCACGTGTGAGTTGTTCAGTCTGGAAGATAATCTACTCTCTGTCCAAGTATCAGCTCTCAGGGGACTATGGAGGGTTCCCCATCTCACTTATCTTTCTTTCCTTGGTGAAGTCTCAGTTGAGGGAAGTATCTTTTAGGGTACATTATTTGGTAAATACATAGCCATGAATGCCATGGGTTTTATTCTAAAAGGTTTAAAAAAACATTCGATACTACCCCGTGTTTTGAGCTTTCCACACAACTGCGAACATCTATCATGTCTACTTTTACTTTTCTTATTCGCTCTGTACCACTGAGGCTGTGTTGCTCTCGTCCAAGAGAATTAAATGAAATAATTCAATGAGCTCTCCGAGACACTATCTGTACCCTAATAAATGCTTAACATGAGCACTGTTGGTAAAAATGCATAAATAAATAATCAAACAGACAAACAAATAATTATTCTGCATTTTTAGGTTTGAGTTCTTGTGGATATATAGTTCTATGAAAATATTAGGACCCAACATGTTAATTCTTACCAACATTCTTCACCATCCACCTCTGCCACCTGCCACCTAAGGTCAAGAAGTAAATTCACTATGAAACTAATGAATCTTCAACTTCAGAGCCTCTAACTTGCATTGGACCCTTTCAAGACCTTAGGAGAAGCCTAACAATGATGTATTCAATTGTATACTCTTTGAATTCTTTTCTTTTTTTTTTTTTTTTTGAGGCAGAGTCTCAATCTGTTGCCCAGGCTAGAGTGCCATGGCATCAGCCTAGCTCACAGCAACCTCAAACTCCTGGGCTCAATGGGCTCAAGCAATCCTTCTGCCTCAGCCTTCTCAGTAGCTAGGGAGTAGCTGGGACTACAGGCATGTGCCTCCATGCCTGGCTAATATTTTCTATATATTTTTAGTTGGCCAATTAATTTCTTTCTATTTTTAGTAGAGATGGGGGTCTCGCTCTTGCTCAGGCTGGTCTCGAACTCCTGACCTTGAGTGATCCACCTGCCTCGGCCTCCCAGAATGCTAGGATGACAGGTGTGAGCCACCGGGCCTGGCTGTAATCTTTGAATTCTTAAAGCCTACATATGCCTCTGCCCTGGCCCCATGATACTGTTTCTTAGTCTGTGACTGTGGCTATTTCATGAAGTTTCTATCCCTTAGACACTAAACGCACTATGTTCTTGAAGAATCCTGACCAGTTCTCACTGACAACAAATCTTCTCCCCTTGGAGTATACCCATTGAGTCCCACAGTGACTCTTGGAGATGCCCTCGTTGAGGAAGTCTTTGATAACATATCTCATTAAATGTTTAAGACTATACTTCTCATTGGTAACTTTTCTGCACTGATGTGCTAGCTTGGATAAAACTCACCTGATGATTCATCTCGGGAAAAATAGTATTTTCCATAAGAACATAGAACTTTCACTGTTCTATTAGAATAAAGCAAACAAAAGGAAAATAATAGAAGTTTAATAAAACATCTTTCCAGAATGAGGAGAAGAGATGAAACTACCCCACATGATACCTTTATGTATTTTCCTACATTTTTATAACAGAAATGGCAGGTGGGAAAGGCAAAACAAGAGGGCTGGCTGAAACAAATAATCATTCTAAACAGAGTTCAGCCAATGAAAAACAACGTAAGCTCGTTAAAAAGAGTATGTATATTATTGGTGTAGTCCTTAGGTTCACTAAAGAAACACATTCCAAATTTAGAATACGTGGCTCAGGCTGTTTTCTGATTCCAGGCAATGAGACCATCTGACAAAATGACGTCAGGTTTATTCCACACTGTTGAACTTATGTCCTGGTTTAATCAGCTTGACGTGAGTTTTGCAAGAAATAAAAGCAGTATGTTAATGAACTTGAGATGAGAGTGCTAGAGTCAAAACACAAACCATTTTATAGTTTACGTGAAACTGGTGAAAATTTAAAGAGAACCTGGGTATAGTTTAATGCTTCCATTCTCAAAGTAATCCATCCCTCGTATCACATTTTTGAGTATTGTGTCTGAAATAACACACTTTGCATGGAATTTGAAAGGCAAAAAGAAGCTGCTGATCTTTTCTTGATCATAAAAATTATATTTGGATATCAATCCCATTTTACATAATCTCTCCCTATCATTGTCAAACCATGAAGATTCTAACTATCCAATGAAGAGGAATCATGGGATGGGGCATTCATTTAATTTAAATCCATTATACAAGTATTTGCGTACATTTCTCCATTTTTCAGCATCCTTCTTGCAGGAAATTATTATATTGATAAAGTAGGTTTGGACTAAATGCTTTCAATGTAGATTGTTATGAAATAAATGAGTTAATACATATAAATCATTTATAACCATACCTTAGAACTTCATTCCATAAAGTTTAGCTATAATTAATATTTACATAGTCTCTTGACTATGGGAATTCATCATCAATTGTATATTCCTCAATTGTGACTTTTAAAAAATTTTACAATAAAGAAAATTTTACAATAATATAAATTGCGTATGTTTGTGGGACTACAGTGTATAGTTGGAGAGAACAATCTCATATTCAAGGTGCCTACCATTTATGTGGAGGAAGAAACTTAACACATTTATTTATAGATGAGCAATTCAAAACTGGTATATATTATTTATTAAATGACCTGTTATCTCCAGACTGAATCCATTCTACTTAATTTTTAAATTGTTCAAACTTTAATCCAGAAGCCACTTCCAATCTTTTTAGAAATAGATATTATGAACCTCTTAGACAATTAATGGTATAATAAAGCAAAAGTGTTATGATGCTAGTAATTAAACTACAGACTTAAATGTACTTTTGGAAATTTGTTTTTTTTTTTTCTCATTCTGCTCAAATTTGAGTGGGACTGAATTGCATGGTCCTTTTTATCACAAAAGAATATATTCACCATACTTTGAAGTCAGGTGATTCAAAAACCTTTAAGAATGGTTGCAGTGGCTTTATCCATTTGGGATAATCACAGACGCTGATTAGTTAACTGGGTAGTTAGACCGACTTGGGTTTTCACACCATTTCCCACCAGGCTGATAGTGAAGTAGGAATTAAATGAATAGGGACCTAATGCCTCTCTCTTAAAAACTTGCCCCAATCATAACAATTACCTCTTATCTTGATTCTGGTGGGGTAACGATTGAGCCTTAAAAGAAAATTCGAGGACAGCAAGAAAAAGAGAATGTGAGTTATAGCTGTAATAACGTGGTGGGTCCACTGAACTACTAATTTAAATGCTTACAGGCTTTAAGTGATCATGTGTCACACTTCATGATTTTTCTGTTTGTGAATCAGCATTCTTTCTATGTGCTTGTTTGTGGAGGAGTCACTTTGCATCATTTGTTTAGGTTTTCATTTACTGGAGTTTGGTTACTAAGCTGCTATTTTAATTTTTTGGTCTGTTGCACTTTGGTCTGTTCATCAATTTCAATCAACCTTAGTGACTGGTGGAATCCGTAGGTCATGGTACAGAGTCTACAGATATTTATTAAATGCACAAATGAAAGCTGAGAAGGATGACGCTAAGAAAATGTCAGTTTAGCTCATATGACTGGCCCCTTCTTCTTTTCTTCCTAGAAATGTTCAAATATAAGACCCTAAAACTAAGCCTGCCACCACCCTGCCATCTAGTTCTTTCCAAATATTTTTTTTTCTCTTGGGATGGCCAATATTATTGAAAAGGTAAACTAGATTAATTTCCTGCAAGGTTTTCTTTCATTTTCACCACCTGGCTGAGAACACTCTTATCTAAGGTTGTTAACAATTTATTAATTAACAAGTCCACTGACATTTTCCTAGTGTCAGCCTTCTCAGCTTTCATTTACGCATTTAATAAATATCTGTAGACTCTGTACCATGACCTACGGATTCCACTAGTCACTAGGGTTGATTGAAATTGACGAACAAAGTAGAAGTGAGTCTCTGCATTTATGGAGGTTAAAGGCTAGATTGGAGGTGCGAAATAAATGTGGGAGAGCTATTTTAGGTAAGATGGTCATTTCTGATTTCCGAGGGGGTGACGATCGAGCTGAAGACTGAAAGATAAGAAGGAAACTGCCATGCGATTTGGGGAAACTGGATCCCAGAGAAGGAGACTAGAAGGGCCCTGGGGCATGAAAGGGCTAGAAATGTTGGGATAACTGCAAGAAGAAAACTTTCGAGGCATTTGTCTTCCTTGATCTTGTTTAAGACTTGTGAACATCGGTTTAGTGACGCAGCTCTCTGCATGACCCTCTAATCATCTTTTTCTTTAATTCTTGTCTTCCGCGTGGACATTTTCTTTCCAGGTGAGAGAAAGAATAAATAGACCATGCATGCTTTGCTGGAGGCTTAATGATTCACAAAGACCTGATTTTAAAAAAAAAATCTGATAATTCAAGGAATAAAATGTGCAATGTCAGGCCAAGGAACAATTGCACGTAAAAGTTAGACCTGGCTCCTGTAGTCACAGAGCTAACAGCCAAACCTCTGTCACGGTCCTTGTCGCAGACTAAGTTTTCCATGCCCACAGTCCAGAGGGGTGGTTGAGAGCCTAAATACTAGAGGTGTGATCTGCAGGACCTCAGGCCTCACCCTAAATCTACTGAATCAAAACACACGTTTTCACAAGATCTCCAGGTGATTTGAATGCGCACCATGGTTTAAGAACCAGGTGGGTTTAGAGTCAGACTGGCTGAATTTTGAACAATCCTGGTCCCATTTCTTATTATCTACCGTGTTTCCCTGAAAATAAGACAGGGTCTTATATTTATTTTTCCTCAAGAAGACACCCTAGGGCTTATTTTCAGGCGATGTGTTATTTTTTTTTAAGTACGGTACAATCATCTACATTTATTCAAATAGAGTTAAGTCGTCTTCTTCTGGAACATCATCATCACTCTCCAAACCCCGAATTCCATCCTGAATGTCTTGCGACTCTATTTCCTTTAGAACCATTGGCCCCAATCTCTCCTGTCGAGCACTAGAGCTCTCATGGGGCAGATGAGAAGGGCTGCTCGTCTTCTTGACCGCTCCGCGACGACATGCATGGGTTGCGCAGATGCGTTGCGTAGCCACGCCCATCACTAGGTCTTATTTTCGGGGTAGGGCTTCTATTGCGCAAATGCTTAGAAATCCTGCTGGGGCTTATTTTATGGGTAGGTCTTATTTTCGGGGAAACATGGTATGTGGCCTTGCCCACCTTAACCTCTCAGAATTTTAGTTCTTTCCTTTATCATCCTTTCTCTTTTGTTCTCAAAAGAATATATTTACTATGCTTTGAAGTCAAGGGATTTAAAAGCCTTTGGAAATGGTTGTGACGGCTTCCAAAAGCACAGATAGGGGACACATGCCTGTAGTAACAGTTACCAAGTCTGTTGGAAAGGTTAATAAAGATAATGCACATGAAGCTGTTAGCACATAACATACAGTGGTTTACAGCATGTGCACAATTCACATAATAGTTAAACTTCTCTTGTTTGCTAAATAAACCAATTAAAAATTAACCATCAATTTAACAAATATAGGTAGAGTTGCGTAGGGTCAGCAGAGAATTGATGGCGGCATTTATTATCTGTACTGTTGAGTAATCTGCTGGGAGCTTCACCACATACAATTATTTTCTTAATTCATTTTTCCCAGTGATGGCTCCAGCTGCCTTTTCAGGGAAAGCTTGTCCGGTGTCTTCACACTGTTCTATTCACTGAACCTACCAAAGCTAGAAGAAGAAGGGAGTCAGATCAAATAGGAATTGAAAGTTGCTTCTAATTGAACTATTTGTTCTGGCTTTGTCCTGCCGAGGAGGGAGAACAAGGCCATGGTGGCTTGAAGTGCTTTATTTGCATTTTCCAAAGGCTTTCTTGAATCCTGAGCACCGGCAGAGTTACTGCATCTTACCAAAGATGGGCCACCAGACACCAGCGAAAGGCTTTGATGGTCTTTGTGTCATGGTGTGTTGTACAACAGAGCCCGAGAGCTCAATGCATTGAAAAATAACACAGCCAGTCTGATTCAACTCAAAAATTATTCACTGAGCACCTACAGTTCCAAGAACTCTGCTAGGTCCTGGGAAAAGAAAGATGAATCAAACCAGGTATGCCACCTTTAGTAACTACTGTGTTTCCCTGAAAATAAGACCTGCCCATAAAACAAGCCCTAGCAGGATTTCTAAGCATTTGCGCAATAGAAGCCCTACCCCGAAAATAAGACCTAGTGATGGGCGTGGCTACGCAACGCATCTGCACAACCCATGCATGTCGTCGCCAAGTGGGAAAGAACATGAGCAGCCCTTCTCATCTGCCCCATGAGAGCTCTATTGCTCGGCATGAGAGACTGGGGCCAATGGTTCTAAAGGAAATAGAGTCGCAAGAAATTCAGGATGGAATTCGGGGTTTGGAGAGTGATGATGATGTTCCAGAAGAAGACGACTTAACTCTATTTGAATAAATGTAGATGGTTGTACCGTACTTAAAAAAAAAAAATAACACATCCCCTGAAAATAAGCCCTAGGGTGTCTTCTTGAGGAAAAATAAATGTAAGACCCTGTCTTATTTTCGGGGAAACACGGTAATAGTCCAGCATGGTGAGGGAGGCAGACTGAGTGTGTAGATAAAAATGCTTAGCTCCTTAACAAAACCTCTGTTTAGGAATGAAAGTCTGCTATAAAATATCCAACATAGCCTCATCCTTCTTATAGTTCATCCTCCACATTAACAAGCCTCCCAGAAAGAGGCTTGTTAGAAAGCAATTCTGAAGCAATCATTCACCCGCTTCCTGAACGGGGATTGTTTATTGCTGCCATAATACTGTGTATAAAGACTCCACTTATCTTGGCTTGACTCCTGGGTTTAACCCATGTGTGGTATTTTCCATCTGCTCCAAAACTTGCATCCATTGCCCAGATAACTGTTTCCTTACCTGGACCTCTTCTGTTTTTGGTGACCTTTAAAGCATTGTTCACAACTCAGCTCAAGTGTCACCTTCTTCAAAAAAATCTATGTTTTTCTTAATTTTCCTTGGAAGGCTTAGGCTCCTAATACTTTGTGGCTCTGCACCATTTTGTGCATTTCCATTTTCAGGATGCTTTATCCATTAAACTACAATTATTTCTTTTCCTAGATTCTCTCTCCCTCTAAAATATAACACGTCTTGCTCAACTTCGTATCTCTAGTAATGTTGCTGGTGCTTCATAAAAGTTTGTTGGACGGATAAGCAGAGACTAACTACATAGGTTATTTGCTTGATATAGACTCACGTTTATTGTAATGTTCAAACCAAAAGCAGGTTGAATTTACATAAGCAAGGAAATCACATGCTGACTTCAGCACAAGAGAAGTTTGAATATTTTATTTGGATACTATCAGTGATTTTTTAAAAAACATGTTGATTGATTAAATGTTATTATTTCATGAAGGCTACCTTGTCTCAATAATATACTCCTTTTATGCCCCTCTTTGCCTATTTTAGACCAGTCTTCAATGTCGCACATCATAGAAGAAGGGATAGAGGGAATAGTTTCTTGATTTTTCTTCTAGAGTATATTGGATTTCTGACAAACCGATGAACTCCAAGAGTAACAATATTTTTGATATATAAGAATTTCCAGAGAGTACTATTGATCGCAGTCTAACAAACACAGCATCTTTTACCTTGTCATCCAAAATACAATCTTCCCTTTTGAAGGTCAATTAGATTTGAGTTGAAAAATCAACCCAAAACACATCTGGTGAATAAAATGGGTTTTCCATCTAAATAATAAACATCTTGCATTAAAAAAAAGTTCCAGAGTGACTATATAATAATGAAACTATGAATAACTAACTTCATTGAGTGGCTTGAACTAAGAATTCTGAACTAGCTCTGAAGACAAATGTCATTGCCTTTTATTTTTTATTTATTTATTTGTTATTTCAGGAAATTATGAGAGTACAAACATTTTGGTTACATTTTATATCTTTGCCTCTCCCTAGAAAGGGTTAGAGGTTTGCCCTTCTCCTCTACAATGCTAGTGCCCGTCAATTCGTGAGTGGATTATTAAAATTTGGTCATTGCCTTTTTTAAAAGGTATTAATTTGACTGTGAAGACACTCCTATTTATATTTTGTGCCATATTTATCTATCTTTACCTAGTTCATTATTTCATTCAAACAAATACTAAGTGAGTACCTACTATGATCTAGTCACTGGGATTATAGCGGTACACAACACAAAATTCATGTACTCATGGAACCGAGTATATCTGGTGTTTGGAGATAAGAACCAAAAACACATAATTTGAAAAATAGTTATAATTGCTAAGACAGAAAGACAAATCGGGATGAGAGGACAGAGAATGACGGAGGACTTCTGCCATCAGATGGCCTTGTGAAGTGGAGGAGCAGCTTCGTGACCATCTGGACCAAGAGCCCTCCAGACAGAGGGGAGAGTAAGAACAAGGGCCCTGGGCAGGAAGGAGTTAGCTTGGTGTAGATGGACAAGAAGGTCTCTGGGACTAGATGGACGTGATTGAAAGGAAGCTATAACGAAACGAGGTCTGGGAGCTGCCCTCAGGTCAGACAATATGGTATGTCATTTTGGATTTTTTTTCCGAGTGAGGTGAGAAGTCACTGGAGGGCTTTCGTGGAGGAGGGGCATGGTGGTCTAACTTCCGTCTGAAGCACCACTGAGGTTGCTGTGTGTCTAACAGCCGGGGGCACAGGGGTTCAGAACCTGCAGGGAGTCAGCTTGGGAAGGTCCATAACATTTCGTGTTGAATTTCGCACATGCCTGTATGTGGAATGTGGAAGTGCACATGTGTCTTCCTAGGGGGAAAATCTCAGTTTATACCAGCTTCTCAGGAAGATCTGTGACCCGAAAAAACTACTGTTGTAAAGAAATGATAGCAAGTTCAGGTAAGAAATGATGGTTCCGAATAGGGAGGGAGCAAGAGTGGAGATGCTGAAACATGGCTGGTTCCAGGATTTAGCGGAACATAATTAATGTATAATCATCCCTAATGTATGTAAGCATTTATTTCCTAATGTGGATTTAGTTTAAATCCTTTTTTTTTTTTTTTGAGACAGAGTCTCACTCTGTTGCCCGGGCTAGAGCACCGTGGCATCAGCCTAGCTCACAGCAACCTCCAACTCCTGGGCTCAATCGATCCTCCTGCCTCAGCCTCCCGAGTAGCTGGGACTACAGGCATGCGCCACCATGTCCTGCTAATTTTTTCTATATATTTTTAGTTGTCCAATTAATTTCTGTCTATTTTTAGTAGAGATGGGGTCTCGCTCTTGCTCAGGCTGGTTTCGAACTCCTGACCTTGAGCGATCCACCCGCCTCAGCCTCCCAGAGAGCTTAGGATTGCAGGCGTGAGCCACCACGCCTGGCCTAGTTTAAGTCCTTAATAATATCGAGTGACTTGGAGCAAGACTTGGACTTGTATCTTATCTTTGTCACTAGGAAGCTATGTGATCTTAGCATCTTTTGACCTAAACTTGCTTATGTACAAACTATATTTCTATGAGGATCATACATAACCTATAGATAAGAATGTTTTGCAGATAAAAGAGGTTGTTTAGTACAGTGCCTTAAGGTAAAAGCACTGGAATCACAATTTCTAGATCTTCGTAATACTGCCTCCAATATTTACTAGGTGTGCAACCCTTTGAAAGTCATTTAACCACCCTCTAGCCTTTGTTTCCTCATTTAAAATAGGGATACTGGTTTACCTCACAGGGATCAGTATGAATGCAATAAGATAATTCACACAAACTGTTTTTTATAGTGCCTGTCATATAGTAAGCACTCAATAAAGTCTAACATTTCATTCAATTGATACCTTTTATGACTCCATAATTTGGACAAAGCACATCCAGGAGCTAATGAACAGCAATGCCAAAGGGGTCTCTCTAATAAATGGAGCCTGTGATCATAAAATTAATATTGTCTTCTTTAGGTGAAGATGCTATTGATTTTCATAGGATATTCCTTTTGAATTATTTGTCCAAGATAGATAATTTCTGATTTCCATAGTTATAGTCTGCGTGTAACCATCAGTTTAGGGTAGGTGGAGATACTTAAAGATACAGAAAAATAAATAGGTTAGAAATATGAATAATTTCATTAGACTTGGAAAGTGCACGGGCCATTTTCACCTACATCTCTGGTTATTATATGCACTGGATGCCCCGAATTGTTAGAGAATGTTTTCAAATACATTTGAGACCATTCAAATGTTTTCACACAAATTACTTCCATGAATCAATGTTTTCACCAATCTTTCTAATTTTGGCCAAATTTAAAATGATGAATAGAGATCTTTCTGTGATTTTTAGGTCCATGTCCCGATACTTAGTATGCATTAGGGTGTTCTCCACACATACGGATTTTCTGACACACAACGGAAATATCATTCAAGCACGATGATCACAAGAGAGAGAGTTCAGGAGTAGCTCTCCCCACCTCTACCGCCAATTAGCGCCCTGACTTTGTAAAGCTGGAGGCACGTAGAGGAAATGTTGATCACAATTCCATTTGTTAGAACACTTTGAGGATGTGCTCGATGTCAGTGCAGTATTATAGATGCCTACGGTATTTGAAAAGACATTCAATTAAGCACGTTGGGGACCTTCTGGAAAAAGCTATAGATAGGCCAGTCAGGACCAGTTTTGAACATTACTTTATGTTTGCACTTGGCTAAGCATAGCATAGCCAGGCATGGTCCTCCTCCATGAGACAGCTGAACAGAAGGACCGCGTTCCAAAGAGAGCAGCAATCTGTTGCCGTTCGCTTTAAAGAATTCTGCCCCAGTACTTGGGAGGTGGGAGTTGCAGGCCAAGTTTTGATCACTGTTTCCCTCCCTTGAGAATACATTTTTTTTAAAAAAAGGGTTGATAACCACCATTTATAGAATTCTTCTTATTTTCCAGATGCTTTACATACAAGGACACGTCATACGAAAATCTTGTTAGGGTAGTTTGTGCTATTAACGTTTTCAGATGAGGAGACTGAAGTACTAGCACACTGACTATTCCAAAGTTTCACAGGTTAATAGGAAGAAGTAGAATTCGAATGTGGTTCTGGATGATTGCATTGTGCTGCCTGATACTACATACACCACACTATGTTTTATAACAAGGAGAGTTAGCAGTGCATGGTTCCATATGGCTTATGTCAGGAACATTTTGGATGTTGACCTTTAGATTTGAGGCTGAAATTAAATTCATTACTTTAATGTGACCGATTTCACATAAACTGTAACCTTTAACTCCATGGTGTGAAGGTGGTACAAACAATTTTATAAGAAAGAGTCGTCTTGGTTCCTTCTAGAAATGTACTTGAGAGGACGGGAAAGGACTAAGAGAAGGAAGGCCACCTTTTTCTGGAAGGATCAGAGGAGCTTTTCCGTGGTCCTACTGCCCGTGAGTAATCTTGTGTGAGGTGTGTCCGTTAGGAAAATTGAAGGATTTCAGTTAATTTTTATATTTGAAAAAAAAGCATTTTCAAAAAAGCAGAGAGATGAACATTGAGAAAATAACTCCTTGGCAAAGAAAAAACAAAAGAATACTTTCTGAATGTCAGATGCAAGTAGAACATTCTTTGAGTCACCATAGGAATAATCTGGAATGCTTCTGATATGAATGAAGCTGGAGGTCAATGTAATTAAGTAGTTAATAGTATTATCTATCTATTTGAATGTATTAATAGAATCCATTGGGACCAGGTGTGGTGGTTCACGCCTGTAATCCTACCACTCTGGGAGGCTGAGGCAGGCAGACTGTTTGAGCTCAGGAGTTTGAGACCAGCCTGAGCAAGAGCGAGACCTCGTCTCTACTAAAAATAGAAAGAAAATTAATTGGCCAACTAAAAATATATAGAAAAAATTAGCCGGGCATGGTGGCACATGCCTGTAGTCCCAGCTACTGGGGAGGCTGAAGCAGGAGGATCACTTGAGCCCAGGAGTTTGAGGTTGCTGTGAGCTAGGCTGACGCCACTGCACTCTAGCCAGGGAGACAGAGTGAGATTCTGTCCTAAAAAAAAAAAAGAATCCACTGGGCTGAAAGTAGAATAGGAAGAAAAAGCAAAACTGAGTTATGTGAGTTGTATAGGAAGATAGCTATGACTTATTTCATGGGGGTGTGAGGCAATGCTAGCAGAGACTGGAAGAGGTGGTGTAGACATATATAGAAAGAGCGGAGTGATTTAGTAACTTAGAAATAACAATTGGGAAAGAAAAGAAGATATTTACATGGTATTCCATTTCTAGGGTTTGGTAACATGAGGGAAGTTGAGACTGGGGAAGAAATGAATGGAGAGGCCATGCTTTTAGAGGAGCAGTAGCAGGTCACTGTCTAGAAGACAGACAGAGGAGTGCTGGTTATCGTACACTCAGCATGGAATTAGTAAGTATGAATCGAGGAAGAACAACCGAGCTTAAAAATAAATGTACTAAATCAGTTATATATATTGGGTGGAAGAGTTGCTAATATAGCATCTGTCTATACCATTTTTTTTTTTTAATATTAGCAGTTCTCTCGCCACCCTAGATACTCATGAAATGCTTGAGGGTCATGAACATGTCAGCAAATCATGTGATGATGTTACCTCACTTTTTAATATATCAACCAGGTATTTAGTACTCTACATGAATCACTCTGCTGAACTATGAATACAATCATGGATGTAACCTGAACTTTGAAAAGTCAGCTAATATATCTACTAGCAACAGCAGCAAAGACAATCAGTACACAGGAGACCTGTAATTTTTACAGCAAAAGGAAGTGCCTGAATAAATGTATAAATAAACAATTGGCACGTGAGTATCTTTAGATATGGCAAAGAACTCTTGTTCCTTTGGAATTTTTATATTGGCTTGGCTTTATGAGTTGAGGTTTAGCTTGTAAAAGCAATATATAAAACTCTCTGAACTGTTAGCCTAGAGTTTTCACTGCTGTCATGCTGGCAAAAGAACCCTCTCTTAAATATATAATTAAATATTATTTTTTAAATATCAAAGCAATTTATTTACCTGGCTTTAACCACCATAATTTAATCACCCTTTTTCCTGATTTGAGCCTGGTCAGCAGAAAGAGTGTGGATTGAAAGTAAATTAAACTTTTGCATCAAGTCTTATATTATACACAGAGGGTAACGGAAAAAGTTTAACATACGAGGACCAGAATAATGATAACAAAACTTCCCATTAAATCTATTCACTATTCCATGAAATAAGATTTTATCTTCTAGGTCCAATAATATTCCCTATGCACATTAGAAGAAAACTTCTTCCTTTCTAAATATCAAGAAAAATCTATCACTTGGTAAACATCAATTTCTATTGGATAATATGCTTATCAATTAAAAAATTTTGATTCTTTATTTGAAAATCTGAATGCCATGCTTTTTTCCCTGTAGTGCAAAACCATCAATCTCTACGGCACCATATTATCCTGGAGTTTTAAAAGGCACCACATATAATAGTTATCAATAGCATACCTTGTTATCACCCCCCTAAAAATACCCATAAATCTCTCTCATGATGTCCTGTGTTCTGAAATATCCTAGGAAATGTCTCACATGTTCTCATGAATAAGTCCTCTCAGCCTTCAACCTGACAAGGTCATCACTTTTGGGTTCAAACTCATCAGTGCCTCTAGTAATAGGGTGTATGCAAAAATAGGGGCTCGAATTATGCCTTCTATATTTCCAAGATCCATGTCTGTGTTAAGTTGCTACTCTGCTTGTGGCTACAACACTATACCCTACCGTAGAGTCAAGGAAAGGGTTAACACATTGGTCATCCAAGCCCGGGAGCCCTGAACTAAGTAGCCCTAAGCAAGACGTGGGTATAGACACTCTGCCTTATAAGTGTGGGACTGAAACTTCCGCAAGCCTGCCCTGCTATGAAGCGATTTCAACCCAGGATGCTTGCAGGACAATTTTCCTTTGGAAGATGAGCTAACAAGCAAAATTTAGCAAACACACAGAGAAAACAAATACCATGAAATCTTACCCTCGAGGAAAGAGTAATAATAATTATAGAAATTACAACAGCAGTTATTTATAATCATAGTACTAAATGCCTTACATACGGTTCTTATTATCATCCTGACAACCCTATAAGATAGATACTTTTATTATTGCCCTCTTATTAGTGAGGAAAGTGAAAGACAGAAAGGTTAGGTAACCACTCGTGAGCAAAGAGGTAGTAAGTGATGGAGCCAGAATAAGAACTAAGGTGTCCAAGTCCGGTGTCTATATTCTCACCCACTTTGCTCTACTGCAATCTTAAAGGCCTTAGGTTTACACATAATTCATATTTCCAAGTAGATTGAAGAATGAAAAGTATAAAGAAGTAAACATTTCTAAGTGGTTATAAAATAAGCCCATTAGAAAACATAAAAATAAAAATACAGTCATTGAAATAAAAGTTGAAATGATGAGCCACCTGGCACATTGAATATAAAGGAAGCCTGAATTACTGAACTAAAAAGTAAGTTGAGGAAATGCTCATGATTCAGTTAAAAAAAAAATAACAAAAGGAGAGAACTTTTTGAAAATATTAAGAAAGATGAATAGAATGAGTCAGAAGTTCTAACATAAGACTAACAGGAGATGTAAAAAAGAATAGCTAGAATGGTGGTAAGCCAATATTTAGGCATCCGATAGCTGAGAACTTACTAGAATTAGCAATATATGAATCTTCAAATTGAATAAAATATCCCAGGATGATGAGAAGACTTTTTTAAAAAATCACCAAAAGCCCCACACCAAGCTAGAATCAAGTATAGAATTGATAGAGGGAAAATTCTAAAGTATAATAGAAATATTGTAAAGTTTTTTTTTATTATTGTAAATCTTAATTCAAAGAGCAATGGAAATGAACCACCAAAGTGTTCATTAACAATATCTTTGAAAGTAGAATTTTATAGTCTTCAAAGTAGCATTCAATAACCCAGATGAAATAAAACATTTTCTGATATATAAACCAGACCAGCTCCGCTAATATTCCAGCTAGAAGAAAAGTAAGTTGAAAAGGAAGTTGGGAGCAAAAGAAGCAAGAGGGAACAACAATGAGAATTAGTAGTACCTGTTGGTAAATACAAATGAGTATTGATTCTTTTTTCAAATTTTAAAAATTGTTATTTATTTTTATTTTTTGTAGAGACAGAGGTCTTGCTAAGTTGCCCAGGCTGGTCTTGAACTCCTAGCCTCAAGTGATCCTCCTGTCTCAGCCTCCCAAAGCACTGGGATTACAGGCATGAGCCACCACACCTGGCCAGTATTGATTCTTAAAATATCATAGTAATAATTATAAAATCTCTGTGCTAAAAAATAAGCTATAATTATTATAGAATTTTTAACAGATATTGGGGAGCAATGCAGAAGATAGTTAAAATAGATCTTGTTATATTTGTGAAGGGATAAGAAATGCAGATTAACTTTAGACTGTTCTAGAAAATATAAGTTTACAATGTTATTCAAGCATCATTTGTATAATTTTAACATGTGTGTGTATACATCTATATCTTTCTATCTATCTATGTATATGTACCCAGAAGCTTAAAGGGTATCACTTCTATTTTCTCAATATTTCAAAATTCCACATAAAATAAAAAATAACAACAAAAGTAGAACAATAAAATGACACACCAATGATCTGGGTATCATCCTTAAGTCAAACTTAGCACCTCAAGTACACAGTATATAAAATTCTGAAGCATTCATTGTCATTCCACCCTGAGTTGGTCAGACTCTTGTTCAGGCTAATTATAGTTATACATTTCTGAAAAAAAATTCCTGGTTTAGAGACTATCTTAGTATATTAATATATCAGATGACTTATAGTTATATTTTGACCTTTAAATATCTAGGAAATAGCTATTATCTAAAGATCTAGAAATATCTAATATCCAAGGGAAGTTAAATATTTCTCTTGATTGATTGATTGAATTTTTTTTATTTGTTTGGATGATTTACTTTTTGTAAGTTTTGTTTTTTCACTGTCTCATTCCTGCTGAGATTGGAAAAGAAATAAGATTACAAGCAGAATAGGGAACTTGTACTGTGAATATTGTCATCAAGTCATTCTGAACTGTTGGTCAAATAAATGAAGTTGTCTTAATTCTAGGAGATTGTTTGCAGAATATCACAAGTTTAATTGGAACCTGCCCAAACTTAGTAGGTGTATCTCTGACATAAAAGATACATTTGCTCCCTGGGTACTGAAAACTATCAAATCAAATAGATTTGATATATAAAAATATTTATAATATAAAAATATTATCTAAGGTATATATACAAATGAAATAAAGTCTAACAATAACAAAAATATACAATGGTTGTTTAGATCAGGGTAGGTGCCATGCTAATATCTCATTTACGAAGTAGATATTAGAAATCTCTGTTATTGATATTTCTAGGTGGTATCCTAAAATCAAAAAGACTTCATTTTTCAGATTATTGAGATTTTGACCCATACCATTTAAATCACCTTTTTAAAATAGGCTTAGTTTTGGATTGTCTAATTTAGGATTATGAATAAGCCAAAAAGCATTGCCATACAAATATATGACTAAAATAATTTGAAATGGTTGGTTTCAGACAAATTCTCTAAGCAGGCTAATGTCCCTTAATGCAAAGAGCTTTGTCAAGATTAATAAATAACACGTGAAGTCTTAACTGTCCCAAATGAAAATGTTAGTCAATAGTTTAATAATCAATTAAGCTAGAAAGAGAGTAGATGATACAGACACAATAAATTGTTTGGCTATATTCTTTCCGAAAGTTACTAGCTGATTGCCAGGCAATGATATTTCCAGTGGGGTGAACTTTCAATACAAACCCAAATACTGTTCTGGTAAACTTCATGGGCTTTGCAGTAGTGTCCTTGGATAAGTTATTATATTTAACCTCTCTGTGCTCTAGTTTCCTCATCCGTTATAAGAGAAAGTATAATATTGCCTCCTCGCACTGGTACAAGTATTAAATGAAATTATAATTGTGCTTAGGCATTAATATCTTTGAAAAATAATAGCTGTTATTACTGCAATAGCTATTAACTTCCATTTAAAGTTATACAGCACTTATTAAGACATTTAGGAAGATACCAGGAAGCTCAAATGAAGAGAAATATCAAAAAAGGTAAAGAAATAGATTTTATATTATAAATTTACAAATGCTAAGTGGATTCAAAGTTAATTTAAAAGTCATCCCAATAACTCTTTAAAGAGATTTTCCTTTTCTACATTGGGAACAATATGAAAAGTAGGAAGCAAGTTATTACTTTGCTTTTCATAGGGAACCCAATACAATTTTTGTCTTGTGATGTGAGTGCCCCGTGATACTTTTACCTTTAGCATTAATGTTATTTTATCAGAAATATTTTTTTCTCATTGAAACATATAACATTTTAATATGTTGCTTCTATCTTAATGTGTCACATTACATATAAAGAATAAACATTTCCACCAAATTAAGTCAATGAGAAAACAGAGTATGCACAGTACAAATTTACTTTGGAACAGATTTTGCTGGTATGTTTCTCTTCTGCTAGGTGAGTGGCACCTGTGATTACAAAATACTTGAGCATCCTTTAAATCAAGGAGTCTCTCTTTTTGCATAAGAAATTTTAGACAGAAAAGGAGATTACAATTTGTGCCTGTGCTACTATTTTGTGTATCTGTGCAAAGGGTGCTAGCATCCTTTTATATTCTTTCCAACTTTTAACTTGAATCCATGATCTTATCTTAATGGATGGGTATCAAAGTCTTAGCAGACATACAGTGATTCAGAGTCTACGCTTGTTTCATTTCAATGCCTATTTTTGATTTCCCTAGTAGAGACAGGAAACGCAAAGGCAATCGGGGAATAGAGTCAGGACACAGATTAGTGAGCATTTGAGAGACTCTTCCCAAATTTGTCCTTGCTTCTGCTGAAGATCAGGGGAGAAAGGTTTCTCCAGCACTATTTCAGACCCTGGGGTATTTCAGACCCTGGGGTATTCTAGAGACGGTACTATTTAGCACCACACCTGTGTCACTATACATTGTTGTACGCTTTCTTTAGAACATAGCATACAAGATAATTATTTTGCTATTGTTTCATTTTGTCTCATCAAAGACGTTATAAACAAAATATCTATGTTGGAAAAAGCAAATGACTTAAGAGTATGGCCCATCATTCTCACATTCACGAAGTAGTAATATTTTAAACTTCTTGTCAATAAAAACAGAGATAAAAACAGAACAAACGAAAGTGGAACCTGGAACAAAGCAACTCATTATGCTGTATTTTCTCTGCATTCAACCATACGTGCTACATTCGACCATAGTTCTTAATTTTCTTAAGCTTCTTAGCAGAAACTAAATCTCTTGGCATCTCATTTGGCTTATGTATTTCTAGATAAAAGAGAGAAAGAAGGCTGATCTTCAAAGACTCTTCGTCTTTTTCTAAAAATGGCATTCCTCATTGCCCTCTTTATAAGGGGTGAATAAAAATGATTCTTTATATTTTCGGCACATACAGTTTCTTTGGTACAGAATTATCCTGTGGCACAAAAGACCAAAGTACATAATACTTGAAAATAATGAGCAATAACAGAGTTTCCTGAACCAAGATAATGATTTCATTCTTCTTTAGCTCCACTAATCCAATGACAAAAAACTCAGAACATAGAAGAGCACGAAACTCCTCTTCATTGTCCAGGTTGAGCAAACCTGGAGAGATTCTAAGGGACAGGAGCAGATATCATCAAAGGTAATCCTAATGATTCTACAAGGACCATGAAAGAGCCTTCCATTTAATCTTGAAAATAGCAGAACCTGCCCAGGAAGTGGAGCAATGCGTTAAAGAGATAGGCTCTTAACCCACAGAACAGTTATAAGAATAGGAGTAGTTACCATTTATTGAATGCTTATTAGATGACAGACACTTTGCTACTCATTTTAAATACATTTTCCTATTTAATTATCTCAACAAATAGTACCTTTTTGGTACTGGTATGATCCTATTGAAGAAATGGTGCCATAGACAGGTTGATGTATCCAAGGTCTTTTGCTGACATATTGGAGAGTTAGATAATTCTATCCAAAGACAGTCTCTCTCCAACATCCATGCTTTTAATCTGTATGGCTTTTTCCCTTAGTTCTACAGCAACATGAAGTTATATGCACCTTATAGTCCATTTATTCAGGATCACACTCAGGGACAGAATCCCTTTTGCAGCGTGTGAGAAGTGTATTCATACTTATCTAAGTAAGCTCTCTTTAAACCAGGCATCCTCAAACTACGGCCCGCGGGCCACATGCGGGTGTTTTTGCCCGTTTGTTTTTTTACTTCAAAATAAGATATGTGCAGTGTGCATAGGAATTTGTTCATAGTATTTTTTAAACTATAGTCTGGCCCTCCAACGGTCTGAGGGACAGTGAACTGGCCCCCTGTTTAAAAAGTTTGAGGAGCCCTGCTTTAAACATTTCTAGTGATGGAGAGGCTGGAGTGAGAGAAGAACAAAACAAACAAAACCACTGTTCTCATTTCACACATAACAGCTCTTATACAAACTTGAGAGATGGGTATCATTGCAAACATCCTATCAATGAAGAAACTGAGGCTCAGAGAGGTTGGGTAGCTGGTCCTGAGGATGCCACCTGTAGAGAGTGGGGCTGGTTCATCTGATTTTAAAGCATAAAGTCTTTCCTTTCCACGGGCTTACCTGCCTCTGGAGAGACACTAGTAACAAGTCATTAATTCCAGTCTTAAACAGTGACGCAGCAAAATTTCCTTACAGTGAACATTTTTCACATTAGGCTCACTAAGGTAAGTAGAACTAACATGTTCCTTGAAAGTTCCACATGTTGGGCACCCATCTTCGGCTGGAAGCAACACAAAGTCTAAGCTTTCTTCAAAGTGATAGACTTTCAAATATTTCAGGTGAGTTTACACATTTCTCTGCTTCCTAGGGTCTTTTTGGGGCCCTTCTTCTCTAGTTCCCTTTATGTTTCCTCCCAGTTTTCCTCGAATATTATTTAAATCCATAGTTCTTTTTGTTCTTACATTTTGAAGCACAAACAGCTATATTGGCATCTCACCTGTGGCTTTAAAGATAAAAAAAAGGTCTAAGAATAGTAATCCCTGGCACTTTGCTGCACAGGAACAGAATTCCAAGTCCTTTGCCACTCAATTGTGTTCCTTTCAATTCCCTCTGGATTGCCAATGTTGTTCTTAGAATGTGTTATCCGGGACTGAGAAAACAGTTTAGGGGAGAACTAACCTTGTGCTGAACCTGCATTTCCATTATTATAAAATACTCATTGGATATTTAGGCCATGAAGTTGAATTGCTCACAGTGTCAAATTCTTTCAAGTTGTTGATGCCTCAATGTCTTCATTTTAGAAGGTAGAAAATGGGACTACTTATGTTAAGAAATCATATTGATGATTTGATGTTACTACCACATGGACCTATCTGTTCAAGTTTGTACCTGTAGATTTTGCCTTCTCTGCTTTGACGATGAATGAATTGTCCATGTTCCTAGCTGAGAGTTACACTTGTACTTTTGTAGTAGATATGATACTTTCCTGCCTACTTAAGGAAAGTGCCAAAAAGAAAACCCTAACCAACATCATTTAACCGTAAAGTTTTCCATATAAATAGATGAATAAAGATCATTAAAAATAAAATTTAAAACTTTGAGAGGCAAAAATACCTGCCCTTTTACTGGAGGACATTTTAAAATGAGCTTTCTCTGTACTACATTGATGAAACTCTAAAATATAAGTCAAGGAAATCGTGAGGGGACTAGCAACACTGTACACTTTAGTGGGAATTGCAAAGAAAGTCTCCAGGCATTCTTTCTAATGAACCGAGTTACCTAGTCTCTATGCATGGCTTTGTTTTTTGTCTCTTTCATTTGAAGGAACAGGTTTCTTTTTCCTAACAAGATGCATTTGTCAATAGCAGTTTGCAGTCCTCATCTGCAAACACTGCCTCAGCCTGCATACTTACTCTCTACAATCAACTCTGCAATATTTTTGCCCAGAATATCTCCCAGTAAGTCCTATGGGAGCTTCCCAAGACTCTTGAATGTAATCATAGCTGCCTCTGTGCAGGGAAAGTGTGGAGGAGAGAGAAACATTTTTTTTCGGGGTGTACAATCAATATAGAGAGCTTATATGAAACATTTAGGATCCTCAACATGCTTTAAAAATCAATAGTGGGGTGTGTGTGTGTATTTGCACTTTAAATCTGTATTATCAAGCTAATTGGCTATACTTTTTACTTTGCTTTGTCATGAAGACCAAAGTAAGATGAGATGATCCTCCAAGGAATAGTGGGAAACTCTATCTTTGTTTTACATTCAGTAAGTATAGCCATTGAGTTGATTCTCTCACCAACTCATGGTCAGGCAATGTCCAAAATATAAAAAAAAAAAATTGATTCAGAGTAGAGGTAGGTAAGCAAATGCAGGGAAGAGCTTTCAAAATCTACACCGGGCCACAGGTTTCTGGTTAATAGTAGACTCATTTCTAAAACCTGAAGCTGAGAAGCTTCTCTTTGGAATTTGGAATTATTGTATGAGTTAGAGAATTCAACAAAGTTTTGTGCATTTTAAAAACCTCTCCATCAAATTCATATTAACTGACTTAACTGATTAACACGTAAGTGCACATATAGTAGTAATATTCATCGGGTGTTGGGCAGGTGGGAGGGGGGAGGAAGGGATGGATAGATTCACACCTAATGTGTGCGGTGTGCACCGTCTGGGGGATGGACATGCTGGAAGCTCTGACTCGGGTGGGGCAAAGGCAATATACGTAACCTAAACGTTTGTACCCTCGTAATATGGCGAAATTAAAAAAAAAAATCTCACACACTTGGCAGAGCTATTCCCATTCAGACTTGGGTTAAACCCTGCTTTTAACATTTATGGTGACTTTGCAAAATCACTTCATAAGGTACAGAGCAGTTGGCATAATATGCTACTTTCTAAAAAAAGGAAGGGGTATGAATATACATGCAGATATGTTATAATGGAAGGAAAAACCCCAAACTAATGTAAATGTTTATCAATAGGGCAAAAAGGGAATGGGAGGGGTCGGGACATAGTTTGACTTTAGAACCATGCATTAATAAATTAATATGAATGCAATAATATTTGTAATATAATAATATGCAATATTTTGCATAATTATGGAACAAATTTAAATCAAATTCTAAAAATCCAAACTGAAAGCAAAATAAAGCAAAGTTGTAGCTCTTGTAGTAAATATTTTTTTCCTACACTGAAACTTGAAATGTAATTTAAAACATAGTAATTCCTCCTTATGCCACTGATGGGACATATCCCAAGGACTGTATGTACACACACACACAGATGCTCATATATGTTATTTGACAGGATAAAGTAAATAAATAATTATGTTAACATAGTTAGGAGCCAATATTTTCAATGGAAGAGGAAAAAAAACAAAATATAAAATCAAAGAAGTGAGTAAAAACCTTATAAACCTAAATGTGAATCAGGAATATCAGTATGAATTTAACGATATCTTTTCTCCATCTCTGCAACAGGAAGTGTACAATTTAATGTATCAGAAAAAGGAAGCTATAAGATTGCTAAGGTAATGTCAAAAGAATTCAGGAGCCAACTTAAAAGTGTTGCCACTGGCCAAAGGTAAGACAAAGTGAGAATCAAAAATAGCAATAGCTGAATAGTGATATAGCACCTCTTGTATATTCCTGGATAGAGCTGGAACCCATTCTACTAAGTGAAGTATCTCAAGAATGGAAAAACAAGCACCACATGTACTCACCAGCAAATTGGTATTAATGGATCAACACCTAAGTGGACATATAGGAATAACATTTGTCGGGTGTTGGGTGGGTGGGAGGGGGGAGGAGGGGATGGGTATATACAAACATAATGAGTGAGATGTGCAACGTTTGGGGGATGGTCACGCTTGAAGCTCTGCCTCGAGGGGGGAAGGGGGACATGGGCAATATACATAACCGTAATATTTGTACCCCCATAATATGCTGAAATAAATAAAATAAAATAAAATAAAAGGTCAATGCATTGCTATTCAGAAAAAAAATAGCAATAGCTGCACGGGATTGAAACAGACATAACTGTTACGACTTGTGACTTCATAATGATAAATAAATATGCGAACAAACAACAAAATGCCAAATCTCAGTGATCACATTTGAGGGATTCTAGGGAAAAAACTTGTTATTTTGAAAACTTCTAAAGGGAAGTGATCAAGCATTTATACTGTTTTCACCGCACAAGCTAGGATAACTGAATAGTTGACAAGTTAAAGTCTTTCTTTAAATAATAATATAGTTAATAAATAAAAAAGAAATGGATTTCTGGCTCTAAAATGGTGACGTAGAAGCAAGCTGGCTTCACTGCTCCCCACAGAAAAACAAAAACAAATATAGAGCACTGAGATTATTGCCAAAAATATCCCAGAATTCAAATATGAAAATGAGACAGTTCTTAGGGCCACAGAGAAGGGAAAAAACTCCGAACAGATGGTAAGAGAATTGGACTTCCACATCTGCAGTGCCCCTCCCCCTATTCTGCCTTGCACCAAGCATGCAGAAAAATTTCCCCCAACTCACCGTTTCTACAATGAAAAAGTGAGATCAAGGTGGACAACCAGCTTTTCCCTACCATCTTGGGTTTGCTGGCAGGAGACCTGACCCTGCCTTAACCCATGGGAAGCACTGTGAGAGATTGAAGGGAGAAATATCCTTTAGGACAGGCAGAGATGAGGGGTTGGGGGGGTAGGTGGGGCTACTATCCACCTCTCTGGAAACTGCTGTGCAACTCAGCCAAAGGAGAGGCCAAATCACAGTGGCTGTTCAGCAGCACTATGCTGTAGGAGGGTTTGTTCCCCAAGTTCTTTGGGGATGAATCCCTATCCAGCCTTCCTTCAGTGCTGGGGCATCCCCTTTGGAACCTCCTCAGTTCAGGAAGAGGAGTGCTGTGATAGTTTGCTAGAGCCAAGGTGATCCTGGGCTTAGGGGACAACCTGCAGATGAAAATGAGGCAGTGACCTAGCATTAAAGAACCTATAAGCAATTGTATTAAATAAAAACCAAAACAAGCCAGACAGAGAAGACTGGAATAAATAACTAATCTTTCAATGCCAAGATGTAAATGTACACCCACAAGAAACAACAGCAAACAAGGAGCCATTATCTCCTCAAATGGACAAATAAACCATTAATTGATCCAAAGAAGATGATGATACGTGAGCCCTGACCAAGAATTCAAAATAGAAGTTTTAAAGAAACTCGATGATCTCCAAGCTAACAACAAAAAAGCAATTCAGAAATTTATCAGAGAAATTTAACAAAGATATTAAAATAATGATTAAAATATCAAACATAAACCTTGTAACTGACAGATACATTTGCTGAACTTAAAATTCATTAGAAGCACTGAACAGCAGACTATATCAAGCAGAAGAAAGAATCAATGAGCTCAAAGATAGGATTTGAAAATACACAGTCAGAGGAGAAACAAGAAAACAAGAATGAAGACATAGAAAATTACCTCAAAAGATCAAATTTAAAAATGACTGGTGTTCAAGAGGGAGTTGAGCAAGAGCAAGGAGTAGCAAGCTTATTCAAAGAAATAATAACACAAAACTTTCCAAAAGCTTGAAAAAAAATAAGTATGAATAAATTTAAAAAGTACAAATCATATCAAGTATCTTTTTTCTGACCACAGTGGAATAAAACTAGAAATCAATAACAAGAGGAACCTTGGAAACTTGCAAATATGTGGAAAGTAAACAACATGCTCCTGAACAACCAATGAATCAACAAAGAAATTAAGAAGAAAGCTCAAAAAATATTTCTTGAAACAAATTAAAATGGGAATACAACATACCAAAATCCATGGGATATAATAAAGCAGAACTGGAGGGAAGTTTATAGCAACACATGGCAATATCAACAAAGTAGAAGTGCTTCAAATACACAACCAAACAAGACACCTCAGGAGCTAGAAAAATAAGAGCAAACAAAAACCAAAATTAATGGAAGGAAAGAAATAATAAAGATCAGAGCAGAAATAAATGAAACTGAGACTAAAATAAAATACAGAAGATCGACAAAACAAAAAGTTGTGTTTTTTTTTTGTTGAAAACGTAAACAAAGTTGACAAACCTTTGGCTGGACTAACTAAGAAAAATAGAAATGTAAGCTAATATTGGACTAAAAGGCTTTTCACTTCCTTAGTCTGTTTCGTGCTGCAATGACAGAATACCACAGACTGGGTAATTCATAATAAACAGAAATGTATTGACTCAAAGTTCTGGAGGCTGGGAAGTCCAAGAGCAAAGAGCATTGTCTGTGGCGAGGGCCTTCTTGCTGCATCATAATATTGCAGAATAGCAGAGAGAGAGAGAGAGAGAGAGAGAGAGAGAGAGAACACACACAGAAGAGGGGCAAACCCACTCCCACAATAATGGCATTTGTCAATTCATGAGGATGCAGTCGTTATGACCTAATCACCTCTTAAGGGCCTCGCCTCCTCAAACTATCACAATGGCAATTAAATTTCAACATGAGTTTTGGAGGGTACAAACACTCAAACCATAGCACTCCTCACTCTGCTACTCATTCTCACCATAGCCCCTCAAAACCACCTGACCCTGGTGGGAGTCCTCTGGCAGGAGATGAAGGAAGGAGCATCGTGGACCTTCGAAAGGAAAGCAATGGCAGAGGTTAAGAGGGGAAGCCAAAAGGGAAAAAGGCAGTTTTCAGGGAGTTGAATACTCCACTAAATGCCTTCCCAGAATTAAATTGCCTTATGCCTGCCATTTTCAGGGAAAGATAAACACGTTCTTTCAGCAACCACATGGCTAGGCCTCGGAGAAAATGAGCGTGTGCAACCAGCTGGATCATGTTTGCACAAGAGGCAAAATACATCTGGTCGTTAATAGTAATAATTGCTCTTTGGTTAAAAGCCATCATTTAGATATAGGAAATGTGGCAGCTGACAACTATGGTGAGTCAGGTGACTGCATCCTATAAATTTTAATTTCATTATTAAAAGCAATCATTGGGCATCTTTTTGGTATGAAAGCAGGGGATACAGAGGCTAAGGAAATATAATTCACACTGTCAACCAATACACAGTCTTATTTACATCATGGGACAATAACTATAGGGAGATAAAACACGATGAGAGTTGCAAATCTCACGGGTCTTTATGAGACTAAGTGCAGTGAGGTATCAAATGAGACAGAGTTTTCCTCTGGTCAGGAAGACCGTGGTGGAAGTCTTCACAGAGAAAGTGGACAGGAGAGAGGCTTTTAAGAAAAAGGAGTAAGATGGGAGAAAGTGATAGGTTAGGGGAAAGAATGTTTGAGGCAGAGAAGGGAGGGCATTTCGGTAGGGCTATAGGGTTGCCCTCCAAATTCAGGTCGCCCTGTTAAATCTGAATTTCAAAGACACAAAAATACTTTTTCATATGAGTAGAATTGACCCTTGAACAATTAGGGAGAGATTAGGGACTTCAGACCCCATGTAGTTCCAAATCTATGTATAAATTTTGACTCCCTCAAAACTTAACTACTAATAGCCTACTGTTGACCACAAGCCTTACTGATAACATAAACCATTGATTAACACACATTCTGTGTATTATGTATATTATACACTGTATTCGCATAGTAAAGTGAGTTATAGAAAAGAAGATGTTATTATGAAAATCCCAAGAAAGAGAAAACACATGTACTGTTCATTAAGTGGAAGTGAATCACATTAGAGGTCTGCATCTTCATCGTCTGCAAATCGAATAGGCTGAGCAGGAGGAGGAAGAGGAGGGTCTTGCTGTCTCAGGTGGCAGAGGCAGAAAAAGTGGAGGAGGAAGAAGGGGAGATGGGAGAGGCAGCTACCTTCATTGAAACAACTCCATGTATAAGTGGACCTGTGCAATTCAAACCTGTGTTGTTCAGGAGTCAACTGTGTATCTCATGCAATGCATGAAACATGCCTGTGTTCAAAATGCCTCGGATACATGTAGAGAAATAAGTAGAGAGTCTTAGATTCCAGAAAGAGGAATAAAAACTTAATTTTGGTGGGGGCCTGTGGAGACATTTATTTACTTTTCTTCTTTCGTTTTCGTGTGGGAGCGAGATGATATGGTCCATCGTGCTCTACGGGAGGAACAAAAAGGCAGCGACAAGAAGGAGGAAGATTGTGATAGGAAATGGGCCAGGAAGTTACAGACAGTGAGGATGTTAATTTAGGTGGTAGAAGTGGCTTGGAAATGGAGAAGATGGTTGAGATAGAGTGGAATAGAGGCCACAGACTAGCTTCAGGGATGAAGGAGATGTGGATCCCCAAATGCCTCCAAGTTTTTGCCCTATTGACTGCGATGACGATGATTTCATTAGCACCTGGCAAATGAGGAGGGCCGGGTGTGGGGAAAAACAAATGATACAAAATAGGGGTCATTTTAGGAGGAGCTGGTGGGGAATTCAGATACAGATGCTCAGTACACAATTAGAAATCTTCTTGTGAAACTCACTGGTTTGGTATTTTAGATACTTAAAGCTGTTAAATTCAGTGAGCCGGTCAAAGCTGGAGGTATCGCTGTAGTTCACAATTAGAGCAAAATATGAGGCAGTGAATGGAAAAGCAAAAAGACGGAAGAACAAGAACAATGAAAAAGTAGTACTGGGTCTTAGAAACCCTGAAGTTAGGGTTAGCTGTTATTCTTACATCGTCCAAGAAGTCGAGAGTGTAGACTGGGAACTGGTGATGGTTTTGGTCATTGTTAACAGAGCTGTTTTAGAAAATCAGCACGGACGGGGGTCATGGTGTGGCAGACGAAGGAGGAAATGGATGGTTAGGGAGTAGAGGAAACCAAAGCTGTGAGGAAACTGGGACCCGAAGAGGAAACCAAACGGAAGTCCACAGAGGAGGGACACTGGAGATTTAAGTAAAAGAGGGGAGCAAAGTCTGAAAAGAGGGTGCAGCGGTAAGATGAAATACATACAGGGCAAGATTAGCCTTAGAAAGAAGAGCAACATCTTCCTCAGAGTAAAACAGCAGGAAGGGAGGAAAGGCAGAAGAATCATAAGGATTTGATGTGTGACATTGCGGGAGCTGAGGTTGGCAGTCTCCACTTTGGGGTAAGAAAGACGAACGACATAATGTGCTTTGAGAGGACCAGGGTGGAGAGCTCCTGGGATGTGGAATAAAGACCCGGGCTCCTAACACAACTTACCACGTATTACAGACACCTTTTATTTAGACCCTAGCTAAATGAAAGAGGAAGTCATAGTGGTTGCTGGGCGACTCCTCAGTGTAATGCACTTTGTCACAGGAGGGAGGACCCAAGAGCAAGAGGCATAAGGAATGATATCTCTCCTATGTGCTGAATTATGTGTTGCATAGTAGCCTGGTTCCTCCAGAAGTACCGGTCCCCGTCAGAGACCATTCTGTTATTTTAGATGAGCATTCGTGGGACTGAGTGCCATCCCCCTGCTGTAAAGTATGATTTGACATAGTTCACAAAAATAGAAAATAACTCCCTCTATTCTTATGGCTTCATATAAATTAAGTTACAGCATCCCATATTGAGTTTGAATATAGCAAAATTTTGTTTTAGCTTCATGATGCACTCTTATGCTTATGGAATTCCTGGCCAAAGGGGCTTTTCGATGCATTCATACGATCTCACTGATCCCTTCATTGCAAAAACCTGTGCGTGAAAGCATGGTCTCATTCACGGCGACTGTTAGCTGGACTTATGGAAAGGAACAAGGCAAGGAGTTTCATTCTTTTAATTACTCATTTCTAGAATAAGTACAGCTATAAATATGCCAATACATATGTTATAAGACAAGGATTTTCTAGATATGTGTGGCTAGGAAGTGATAAATGGCAGTTATTCTCAAAAAGGCTCCTACAAAGAAAAACAAAGTACAGACTGTCATTTCTAAGACTAGGAAAGGTTACACCAGAAGAATTAAAATGGACACACCTTAATACATAGGATGATGGAAGCGATGGGATTTAGGTTTATAAGGGAACTTAAGAATAATTTTGATCAATCCCTTTCCTTTAAGGATGGGAGACGAAAGCCCAGCAAGACAACACACTAGTTAGGCCACAGGGCTCTTGACTCACGGTCCCAGATGCCTTCTACTCTGCCACAGTGACAAATGTCCACCGAGCTTCTGGAAAATTATTCTCAGGGCCCAAATAGTGAGTGTATGACACATTCTAGGCATTCAATGGGGTGTATTTTTAATTGGACAGCTTTACCTCTGCTCTAGTCATTGACACCCCTGGGACTTAGAAAATCGCCCCCGGCATACAGATTTTCCAGTACCTGATAAGGCTGGATAAGGCGCAATTACTATAGAAAAATATAATTCAGGACTTACTCTGTATTGTCATATTGATTATTTCATAAGACCTTCCCAGTGATGAGTTAGGGGCTATTAGCCCCTTACTGAAGATGATAACGCTCAAGCTCACACATTGATATAATTTGCTCAAGGTCACGCAATCAGAAAATTGTGGAGTTCAAGCCCAGCTTTGGTCCTCTGACTCCAGATATCATACTTTCTCTGCTCTACCTTATGGTCTCTCCAGGATATTTCTTAATATAGCCAATAGGGGGAAACAAAACCAAACCTGTGAGGGAAGAGAAAGTAGAGGAGATGAGGAAGGAGGAAGGGCAGATATCTGACCGGCGTGAGGCTCTTATGGAGAAGCCCGGTGCCATAAAGAGATCGGAGAGCGCAGATGATGGGTGAATGGTTTGTGTTTCTCTTTGGAAGGTCACTACCTGGTTGCAGGATACAAGCGGCAAAGACCTGAGTTGGCTCCAAAGAGAAGAAAGCAACGTTGTACAACTTGGAAGAAGATGTGGACCTCTAAGTGCGTTTGAAATGCAGTGGAGTGAAAAAGGCACAAGCATGGGAATCAGGATCCGCGGATTTTAGTCCCAATTTGGCCATTACCTTTTTATGCCCTTAGATGAGGCACTTCCCCCTTGTGTGACTTAGTTTACCCATCTATAACATGAGGTGTGTTTAATTTCATGGTTCTCAAATACTTTTCTTGCATCGTATCATTCCCATTGGTAGAGACTGCCAATAATTTGGGAAATGATTGGAGGGGGACACGGTAAACGGACAAGGCAAACCACATTCTTAGTTGCAAAAAAATGACTTTTTATACATTCTTGACTAATCCATATATTTACACATGTAGTAGTTGATTAGCCTACTAAGTTGGGTCATGGGGTATTCTTGTGGAATACTTTAGACGGGTAATTCATCCCTTTATACATTGGGCATATCTGACGAGGTTACACAGGTAACAGAAAGATTATGATTTCCAGTGCATGACCCATCACTAATGATCAACCACTGATTGTGGATTAGTAAATTTTGCCTGTAATTATTAATAGACTCGAGGGAACTGTTAGTTTATTTTACCATTTTTCTGAGAGATATTTGGTTCAGAAATTAACTGGAGTTACAAGCTCTTGGGGTACTGAAAGAATGGAAAAATTCCAAAGATCATTTTGCCAAGATCGACTGATACTATTTTGCCGTGCGAATGAAGACCAAAGCTGCAATGAAATAACCAACCACTAAGATAAGATTAGATGTTTTATCACAGATCTATTTCTTCACTTGCATATTGGTTTGCAGTATCATTGAATTACAGACATTCATTGTAATATTTTGACTTGCAACCAGAGTTTGAACTTGCTGTCCACAGTACATAAAAGGGTATCAGGGGGCTTATGAACACTCTAAAATGGTGGGGAAATTGGGGTCATATGTGAGTTTGTGGATATATAGCTTTCATTTGCTTCTCAAGAGGTAACACCAAAGGTCAAAGCAACACCATTCTACAGATCCTATAATAACAGATCACAGTTGAGATATTTCTTTCATAAAACTGAAAGCTAACTTTGAAACATTGCCTAACATTTCTAATAAGCCCTTAACTACATAAGGGTTAATCATAGACCTCTACAAGTGTATGATACCTCCTTTATACATACATCTATATATTCTCCTACTTGCTTCTCTCCCCTCTACCCACTTCCAAAAGTGGGACATAAAACAACAACAAAAAACAGCAGTAAAGCATGCAACATAAAGCCAGTTACCGGAGTCCATAGAGAACTGTTCCATCAGGATGCAGCCGGATCATTCGGTTTTTCACTGTGACCCCATGCACAAATGATTTCTTGTCATTCAGAAAGTAGGTGTCTGGTACCCAGAGTTGGTCAGCTACCCTATTGTCTAGGGTGAGGTTTAGTGGGATTCCAGAATAAGAAAGCCTTTTGTCTTTCCAAGACTGCTGGAAATACATGGTGAGTGTATAATCCTGTGAAATAAAGGAAGCCAAAAAAGAATTTTACTATCATTATCATCTAAGGCTTATTGTTAAGAAACTGTTAGCATGTGTCATTGTGGATGCTCAGAGACCCACTGTCCTGATGTTCCCTACAAGATTACGTTTGAATGCATTGAAATTTGCACCTCCAATAACAGGCCAACCAACAGGTTCAGAGCAATACGCGAACGTATGCATACACATTTCCATCACATATGAGCGAAAACATGTAATCGAATTTTAAGGTTTGAAGTTAAAAAAATGGGGAAGGTATCATAGGGAAGGTAATAAAGGGAAATTATACAAAGAGATCCATGTTCACAGAAATTCACCTCTGGATATTATATTTACAGGTCTAGTTTGGAGAGGAAATAAATAATAATTCATAAATTTCATAAATAATAATTAAAACTGGATGCACTTAAAAAGAGCGGGTGTTCTTCAAATTTCAAATGCTTTTTGAGTAAATATTGCTCTGTTTGACTTACAAAGGTTATCAATTGCCACCGTCTATATCTTTCTAGTGAATTACAATGTATCTATGGGTTCTGAAAAGTAATTATAAAACACATGTGGATGGAGATGTTTATTTGGCACATTATTGGTGGAACTGCTCAACAATTTCTCTCTTATCTCATTCTTGCTTTGTTTCAGGAATTGGTTTGAGTTGAGAGATGGAAAAATCAGAGGGTTTGTTTCCTCATCTTCTGCAAAAGGCTATACTGAGGATTCTATTCTCTTTTGGTCTACACAGGTTTCCCCTGGCAGTTAGACAGATTTGGGCTCCATATAAATGGATCAAGCTACAAAGGAGGGATGTGATGATCATCTTAGCACTTTAGTTGTCTGTTTTTAACGAACTCTATTAATACCAAGTAAAATTGTCCATTAAAGGAAAATAAAGTGGAAGCAGTAAAATCTCAAAGTCTTTACGATGTGAATCTCAACATAATAAAAACAGAAGGTTCACTTTTTCTTTTTCTTTTTTTTTTTTTTTGAGACAGAGTCTTACTTTGTTGCCCAGGCTAGGTTGAGTGCCGTGGCATCAGCCTAGCTCACAGCAACCTCAAGCTCCTGGGCTCAAGCAATCCTTCTGCCTCAGCCTCCCAAGTAGCTGGGACTACAGGCTCACTTTTTCTTTTAAAACACATTGTATGTCAGTGGTGATTTTGTGAATACCTTAGCGACTATTAAGAAAACACTGTGTAACTCCTGCTCAAGGTCCATGTGCTGACACGGTTATATACACCACTAGTTGAGAAACGGTGACTCAGATCCTGCCTTACATCTGGGCAATCTGAATTTCATCTAGACTTCCAAATGGATATATAAATGCATAACTAATGGGTGCAGAGTGTACTGTCTGGGGATGGACACACCTGTAGCTCTGGCTTGGGCGATGCAAAAGCAACGTATGTAACCAAAATGTTTGTACCCCCATAATATTCTGAAATTTAAAAAAAGAAAATAAATTAAAAATAAATGAATAAATAAATAAATAAATGCATTTCTGAAAAATCCTAAAAAGGAAAGCACTTCCTATTATGGATAATGACTTTTAAGTGTCTTTTAATCATTCCATTCAAGAATGTTTATACTGTTTGCTCAGTAACCATCATGCAATAATTCAAAGGCATTCTTTCCTGTTCAATGGCAAGAATACTTGCTCTTTACTATTAATCATACAACATCCTTTTTAGCAGTCTAAAAACCCCCTTCTATTTTATTTTCACATAAAAAAAAGAATACACAGAGTTCTACACAGTTCTATTCTAATTTGCTACCATTCCAATCCATAACCTCTTCAAGTTCTTAACATCATGACTTTTTGGAGGTAAATGAATTGGGTAGATTATGGGTCTTAGATTCCAAAATAGCTTGATTCTAATCTCTGCCGCATGTAGAACTGTGTAACTATAAGCGACTAACATAACCTCTTGCACTCCACATGTCTCATTTGTAAACCGAAAAAACAAATCCCAGCATTTTATTGGCCTATCGTAAGCATCAATTGAAAAAATGAAGATTAAGTTACTTTAGAAACTTTAGAAACTGTAACACACCAAACAAATAAAATACGTTATCTTCAAAACTGTTCATTGCTACCTACAGACTAGTATCATACTTCCAAATACTTGACATGTACATATTCGTTTTTACGATCATTTCTATTTTTAAGGAGATGTTTGTGAAAAAATTTGTGGGCAGATGGACTCTTGTGGCCATGAAAATAAGCAATAGCCTGTGATCCATTCTAAGTCTTGGTGTTGGCTTCTTGTTTGTAATTCAGCCAGTGTAGGAAAATGAATATTAGTCATTGTCATACTGTTGCAAACTTGGCCATGGTTATCTGCACAATTAGCAGTGGATGCATGTTTCGGTGCTCATACTGACTCCTCATTAGCACCCAGATTTTCATGAGTGTTACGGAGGATTTCCTAGCAACGAGACCTTGTGGCGAAATCCTTACTCCACAATTCTTCTCAAAAAAGTTTTAATGCGTGAAGGAGAAAAAACAAATTCTCCTAAAGTATAAAGGACTATCTTGAAAATTGATGAGTAGATTTTACCGCAAAAAAGAAGTCTATGATGTATTATAATACACATGTTAATTACCTTGATTTAGCCATTCCACTATGTACACATATTTCAAAACATCATGTCACACACTATAAATACATACAATTTTTATTTGTCAATTTAAAAAAATGGCAAAAGAATACTATAATTATAAATGCTACACTTAAAATGTGAGTTTGTGGTAGGTAAACAATAGAAAGTAGAAAGGAGAAAATAATGTAAATATAAGTGATTCCTGGTTAGGGGGGTGTGTGTGTGTGTGTGTGTGTGTAGACTTTTCCCCTTCACTCTTTGGAGACAGTTTTGTTTCCTGTAGAGAAAGAGCTCTATGCAAGGTGGGGAGATCTTCGCTATACACAACTCATTCTGTGTTTAATAAGTATTGAATAAAAATCACATCATGGCTCTAAATTAAAGCAATGACTTACTCAATTTGCAATAAGTAGCAATCCAATGAAAATGTATATATGTTAGTATGTTTCATCTGGAAGTGGGTGATATGGGACAAGTCCCCTTCAAACCTCTTCTATTTTTATTTCAGCATATTATGGGGGTACAAATTTTAAGGTTTCGAATAATGCTCTTGCCCTCCCTCCCCCATCAAGTCTGAGCTTCAAGTGTGACCATCCCCCAGATGGAGCACATCTAACTCATTATGTATGTATGTACCCGCCCCCTCCTCCTCCCTCTCACCTGCCCAATACCCATTTAATGTAATTCCTGTGTGTCCACCTAGGTGCTGATCAGTTAATACCAATTTGCTGGTGAGTATATGTGGTGCTTGTTT
>VBSM01003198.1:3243236-3268477 GCA_008086735.1 Cheirogaleus medius | reverse complement strand
TTGCATTTCCCTGATGATTAGAGATGTTGAGCATTTTTCCATATGTTTGTTAGCATAGGACAAGTACCCTTCAAACCTCTTCTTTTAATGCATTTCTGGGGCTAGTAGCCCAATCAAGGACCTGACTTTATGATGAATGAAAATATGGACATATGAAATTGATAACCTTAATAAAACCTTTTGGAAGATAATGACAGCTATGGTGATAATGATGAACATCATGGAAAGACCTAAAATACAGCAATTTCTCCTTTTTCTACTGTCTACATTATGCCACATGCATGACAATCTTCCCCGTCTCCTGTAGCATGCTCTGTGCTCTGTGGTCCTCCTAACCCTCTCACATTTATCATCAGGCTATGTTCTCCCAGCAGCCTTATGAGACAGGCAAGTTCTCCATGAAAGAATTTATGATTTACATATCAGAGAAACTATTTACAGTATTTTAAAAGAATTATTCTCATTACTTATACATTAATCTACATGTTAAGAGTGACATCCGAATATAATAAAGCTTAAGACTTTATTTTGGTGAATCCTATTTTTAGACAAAAAAATAAAGAAAGGCTTGCAGTTGTTGTATTTTGTTCTCTCATATGATAAGTTTCCTATTAATTCTTCATTGGTCCAAAGTGCAAGCACTCCAGAGAGGATAGAAAATTTTTCAGAAAAATATTAATGCTCTTTGGCCAAGAGCATCAAAATCATTTTTCTTGCAGGCTTACTTGCAAATGTCCAACCAGCTTCCTAAGTGTGCAAGTTACTCCTTGAGAGGAAGTGTGACCTATTTAGAAACGATGGGCCACGGGGGATTCTTTGACACGGAGGTAAATTAATGGGACTAACAGGTGTGAGATTCTTAATGAAATCAGTCAGGCCAATTCAGGCATGGGAGAATTTGATTCATTGAGGGAAGGCAAGACAGGCCTTACCCAATCAGTAGTGCTCAATGAAACTCCAAGAGAACATACTTTTTACATCTGGAAATGATTAAAGGTACAGAACAAGAAAATAATTATATTACATAAAAGTCATTCTTTTGGAGAATAAAGATGACATTCTTCTTAGATCTGTAGCTTTAAACTCAGGGTGATTTTGCCTCCAGGGGACATTTAACAATATTCAAAGACAGCTGTGGTTGTCACAACCAGGAATAGCAGCTGGGTCCCACAGCACTATAGTCAGAGGCCTGGGCTGCTCCTCACCCCACTGAAATGCACAGCACGGCCTCCCACAACCAAGAATTATCTGCTTCGAAATGTCAACAGTGCCAAGGTTGAGAAACCGTGCCTTACATGAACATATCCTTCTTTTTATTACCAGTAAAATAGTTCACAATTTTCTACCATTATTTATCATGAAAAATATGTATCTCAAAATCTTTACCCTGAAATTTTGCCTCAAAATTTTGCGTTATGGCCAGGCGCAGTGGCTCACACCTGCAATCCTAGCACTCTGGGAGGCCGAGGCGGGAGAATCGCTCAAGGTCAGGAGTTCGAAACCAGCCTGAGCAAGAGCGAGACCCTCGTCTCTACTAAAAAAATAGAAAGAAATTAATTGGCCAACTAAAAATATATAGAAAAAATTAGCCAGGCAGGGTGGTGCATGCCTGTAGTCCCAGCTACTTGGGAGGCTGAGGCAGGAGGATCGCTTGAGCCCAGGAGTTTGAAGTTGCTGTGAGCTAGGCTGACACCATGGCACTCTAGCCCGGGCAACAGAGTGAGACTCTGTCTCAAAATAAATAAATAAATAAATAAATAAATAAATAAATAAACAAACTTTGCATTATGGGATGCTAACATTAGACGGTTTGTAATTTGTTATTTTACCATATGAAATCACTTGATAAAATCCATTAATTAACTAGCATTGGAATAGGAAAAAGTTACGTGTTGTAGGCAAATATATTGAGGTATGCATTTTACCAGAACGAGCTCTATGAAGACTGAAGTGGGCTGGAAAAGTGAGAGTCGCTTATGAACTGGGATCTGCACAGGTCTCAGACTATGTTAGCAGCGAGACAATATATTGCTTTAACATCTAGTAATATGGCCTCCACTCACGAGGATCATACAAGCAATTCTTCCTTTTCAGTTTATTCTCAAGATATAAAATATAAAATACATATATAATATAATATATATTATATAATGAAAGAACCAAGGGTCTTGATCACATCTCTATTTTATCTTTCATCAATTTTAATATATATTACAAGAGGTCCCAAGCGCAAATCTTAGTTCCCAGTAAAATACTCACGCCAATTTACTTGAGCTCTGAGACCTGCTCTTTGCAAAGCTAAGGGTGCTTTGCCTCAAAGGCTGATGTAGTTGGGCCGTGCATGGCTGCCAGCCACCTGTGCAGTTGTGCCGTGATGGAGGCTGCCCTGCCCACAGCTCCTCCTGACTGAGCATGGCCACATTCTATGTCACATGACCCTGCTCCCCTCCCACCTTGGGAATGGAGAGTGGATAACTGATTCAAGAGCAGCTGATTCACAGGCAGACAATAAACACGTGCCTGGCTCGAGAAGCTGAGAGGGACCAATCAGAGGAATTTGCTATTTGACAAGGAATCTGAGACAGGAACTGGAAAGACAAAGGAGAAAAATGCAGAAAATAGCCATAAGAGGCAGAGTTCATTGTTAGAGAATAAATGATTAAGTTCAAGAAGACTTTCTACTTTTTATTTCTAGTTCTCCCGAGGTCTGGACATGTTCAATATTTTAGCTCCTTATAATCTCTTTTTGTATCTTTACACCAAATCCCACCTTTCTTGTGCTAAAATGATCCCATCTTTATTTCCTCCAACCAGAAAAAAGCCATAATAATGATGCTGATCTACAGATATATCAGAATCTCATAAGCAATCATTATATATATTAAAGGCTAAGGAAACCCCAATCATCTGGTCTATCTCCCTGAATTAAAATAAGGGAGGTACTATGAGGAATGTGAGACCCAGAGATGTTAAATGACTTTTTAAAATAGAGACATATTTGACTTTGGTTTTGTTTATTAACCAGGAGAACAAGGAAGAGAAGGAACACATATTTACCTCCTTTCAAAACAATTCCCTATCAAACACAATGAAAATTACCAAGAAAACCATGTGAAGACTGAGTCTATATGCTGGATAGAAGTAGCACCCCTTTCAAGGATAGGACAAAAATCCCATCATTTGTATCTTACAAAAACAAGGTACAGTGAAAAATGGCCGGATAAATAAACCAATTTAAACTATAATTGTAATGAACAATACAATACCTCTTTCTAATAGACCTCCTGTTTAAATGAATGTTCTGTGGAGCGATGTCACCATAAAATACATTCAGAATCAGAAATTCATCACGCATCCCCCAGATTTGCTGTTAATTTCTAACTTTTATCTTTGCATCATCTAGTATTATGTTACATATTAATATGCATTTACGGTACTTAATCCTTAGCCATGTTTTGTTACAATACCTTTAAAATACATGCATTCTTCATTACCATTGTTGCCAAAGCCCATGGTCATAGATATTGACTTTTCTTACCAGCTGTAGCCTAGTGTTTGCCTCAGAGAACACAATCTTATTTTACCTCTGTCTCATCCTAAATAGCCCCATTTGGTTTATCTACCTCTGTACTCAGATTTTTTAGTGATTCTTATGTTGTGATCTGAGCAATTTTGGAATTAATCAACCTGGGAGTGAACAAAAGCCTTCAGAGCTGTGGTCCTAGACCAAGTGAGAATCACCTGAAGAAATCACCTGGGATACACTATGATACACAGACACACATGATGTCGCCATGTCAACGGGAGGATGAAACTCACTGTACGAAACTCAGAGACTGTACCAATATAGCACAGGGTTTTAGCATTTGTGATCTAACATTTACTCTTGCAACTATAAAGTAAAATATTTCATATTTTGTTAAAATATGAAAACCTTTTTTTCCCAATGAATCCAATTTCTTAAGATGGATATGAAAAAATTTATGTTTCACACGGTGACAGCCTAAATGTCTCATATTCTAAATATTATCTATATAATCAGAAGCTCCAATAATTAGAGTTGTTTCCATGGTAAGAAAAAGTGAAATGTTCAGCCTGAAGCAGGAAAAGTTTTCTAGATGCTTCCGAGTCAAAAGATCTTAGGTTATTAGAATGACTAATTCATTCCATCAACATTCGACAGTTGTTTACTGTAAAGAACTGTATTATGTCAGATGCTGAGGAGAAAAAGCTGAACGTCATTCCCTAACTCAAGGAGCGCACACGCTAGTGGGGGAGGCATAGCGCTGTTTACCGTGTTTCCCTGAAAATAAGACCTACCGATAAAATAAGCCCTAGCAGGATTTCTAAGCATTTGCGCAATAGAAGCCCTACCCAGAAAATAAGACCTAGTGATGGGCGTGGCTACGCAGCACATCTGCACAACCCATGCATTTCGTCGCTGAGTGGTAAAGAACACGAGCAGCCCTTCTCATCTGCCCCGTGAGAGCTCTAGTGCTCGACAGGAGAGATTGGGGCCGATGGTTCTAAAGGAAACAGAGTGGCAAGACATTCAGGCTGGAATTCGGGGTTTGGAGAGTGATGATGATGTTCCAGAAGAAGACGACTTCACTCTATTTGAACAAATGTAGATGGTTGTACCGTACTTAAAAAAAATAACACATCCCCTGAAGATAAGCCCTAGGGTGTCTTCTTGAGGAAAAATAAATATAAGACCCTGTCTTATTTTCGGGAAAACACGGTATTTCCATGCTGTCCCACTGTCCACTGCGAGCTGCTCAGTTCTTCCATTGCTTTGTCACCGTCTTCCTATATGAAGTTCCCTTCCCTTCAAGCACTCAGAGAACTCAGAGTGGTTCCACTTTTCTTCACTGGAATCTGCCTAATAAAGTAGACAAGCTTACTGAGTAGGTAGATATCAGTTTGATAAGTCCTTACATTAACACAGACAATTAATAAGTCAGGGCTGACCTAACACACCACGGAAGGGTGGATGGAGCAGATGTGAGATGTTTAAGACAGCACCTGGTGACCTTTTAGTGTCAGAGGTCAGGGAGAAGGTGGGGGGGGTGTCGAAGATGGCTGCCGGGTTTCTGACCCAAATAGGAGCAGAGAGATTGCAATAAGAAGAATACAAGGGTAGGTGCGGTGGCTGACACCTGTAATCCTAGCTCTCTGGGAGGCCTAGGCGGGCGGATCACTCGAGCTCAAGAGTTCGAAACCAGCCTGAGCAAGAGCGAGACCCCGTCTCTACCATAAATAGAAAGCAATTAATTGGCCAACTAAAAATACATAGAAAAAATGAGCCGGGCATGGTGGCGCATGCCTGTAGTCCCAGCTACTCGGGAGGCTGAGGCAGGAGGATTGCTCGAGCCCAGGAGTTTGAGGTTGCTGTGAGCTAGGCTGACACCACGGCACTCTAGCCCCGGGCAACAGAGTGAGACTCTGTCTCAAAAAAAAAAAAGAAAAAAAAGAAGAAGAATATAAGCTTGCAGGCTGCAGGTGTGTAATTTATTTCACATGGGTTTGTGTTGTGGGTGCCACGGCGCATGCCCGGAGAGCTGCCTAGCAAGTAGTTCCGGGTCAGAACGCAGAAAGCCGGGGCTCGGGAGAAACGCGGCTACGTGAGTCATGGCTGATACCCGGAAGTCGTGGGAACGACTTAGCTCACGGCAAGGAGAAGGAAGAGGTGAGGAGAGGATAGAGCCCCTGGGAAGTGTGATTCCAGGATTAGTGACTCACTCCTTTGAGCTCCCACAACACACCTCTGCTTTGACGGTGGCGCTTCTCCTATTGTTTTGAAGTGATTTCTCAGCCCCACCGGATGCTGAGCTCCCCATGGGCGGAAGTTGTTATTTTGGGACGCTAGCAGAGTGCACAGGAAGGGGATAGGAGATGATCAAGTGTATGAATTGGATGTGAATTAAGTAGTGCTGTGTGTGTGTTTGGGGCACTTAACATCATCACTAAGTGCCTTAGTGCTAAGTCATCCCACGGCATTCCAGTATTCTGAAAAAAAAAAATGGTTATTCTTAGATAACATCTGTGAGGATTTTCAAATAGGTAAAATAATTACTAATGCATAATTTCTGTTCTGTAAAAACACAAGATAAACGGGTCTATGATTCCTTCTACTATAGGAGATGATAAAAGGATATGGAGTTTAAAACAAACTCACTCTTTAGGACTGAATTTAGACTTTCACTTTCTATGAAATATGAATAGATCAATTTTGATTTACATTAAGTAATATTTTATTGATGGTTCCAGCAATTACTCTCATCCATTTGGAAGTATAAGGGTATTTATATGAAAGCTTTAAAAATGGATCTCTATTCAGCAAAGTTTTGAGGCTTGTTTAAGAGTGAGTAAATATTCAAAACAATCGAATATTCAAGTGATGATTAATTCATCAAGAGAATGATTCATAAACTTCACTGGCAAATAAAACCACATGATGGCATATGACACATTAGTTTTTTTTTTAAGTTCCTTAGTTTCAGAGGTTCATGGAAAATTAGTGTTTCAATTTTTTTTGATATCAAAATAAGAGCAGAAATAAAATCAGATGTATAGAATTTCTAATGGAATATTCAGAATGTGGGGATTTGGGCTGACCACCCTGAGTTGCACTATGAATATATGACCAGAATGGGGATCGTGATGTGGTATTATTCATGGCAACCCAGTACAGCCTAGCTAGTTATGAAGTGAGATAAACTGAGAAAGGATATGAGAACCAGAATTAAATTAAGATTCTATCAAAACCCACACTACTTAGAAGAGATAAAAAAAAAATTCATGTCTAATTTTCTAGCCTGGAAAGCCAGTTTTCTCTTGTGATTTGTGATCTTGCAATGTGTACACACCTTAAAAGGGAGCAGTCCATAGCAAGAATTCTAGATCTGGTACTGTTTTGTTGGAGGAGAATTAGGTTTTAGCAACTCTCAGGTTAAAATACATAGAATAGTAAAGGAGGGATTAATATGGGCTATGTAATATCCCTCTCAAGAATCAAGTAGTTCTGATATCTCTTAGAGATTAGTTACCTTCCCAGGAAGGAATCCATTGGGCACATTCAGAAAGCTTAATTTCAGACTTTCTAACAGGAAGATGGATTTTTATCAAATTATCCATCCAATTATCATGCTGAAGAGATTATGGGTAATGGTGTCTGGGCAGTCCTGGAGAACTCTCAGGTTAGAATGGGCAGCGAAATCATTATGTCCACAGGTCAACTTTATCACGTTCGTCCTCTTGCTTTTGCTCCATCTTCCCTCTTCTGTGAGCATTTTGTATTTTTAACAATTTATTCCTTGGAGACAATCACCATTAACATATTGGTGGCTTCCTCTCCTCTCCTCTCCTCTCCTCTCCTCTCCTCTCCTCTCCTCTCCTCTCCTCTCCTCTCCTCCCCTCCCCTCCCCTCCCCTCCCCCCCTCCTCTCCCTCTCTCCTTTTATAAAACATAAAATAATTCTCTGTTTACTACTTTTCATTACGTGAGTTGTTACCTTTTTTCTGGCTATGTATTTATTCACTTATTTGTTTGTTTATTGCTTATCTCCTCTCCTCTTCCATTCTACTTTCTTTGACTAACCAATTAAGAATTTGGTGGGCAAGTTTTTACATTTGTTCATGCTCTTAAAATTATGTAGGAACATATATACATAGATTGGGCTTTTGCCATTGTTTTAAAAAATAGTATGTTATATTCACTTGTGTAAATCTTTCTTTTCATAATGACACAGCACAGAAATCCCTCCAAATCAATGGGTGAAAATATAACTCATTCTACTTAATGCTAACATAGTATATAGTATGCTATAGATATACTGTTAATTATTTAATCATTGTCCTGTTAATGATCATGGAAGTTATTTCAGGTATTTTTACAACTAAAATAATGCTGAAATAAATTTCTCTGTCTCTCTCTGTTTATGTATATAAACACACACATATATATGCACACACATACACACACACATATGATTCTCATATTCTTTCTCAGCTTGCTTCATAAATAGCTTGGCTTTCTTGCTATTTATGCACACCCAAGGTGCATATAAAATAAACACCAAAATGTGTGTGTGTGTGTGTGTAAGCACAAGTACTAGTACTTTAGAACATTTTTTGTACTATGTCATGCTCTTGCTAAAGTAAAGAAAAACAAAACCATGGTTCCTTTGGAACTATCATTTTCTAAATACTAAACTAAGCCCAAATGTATAAAATATAATCAAGTAAGACCTTAAAGTCAGGTTTAAAGAACCAAAGAGCTATATAAATATCTATGTTGGCCATCTCCCGTCTGTTCAAATTGCTCTTGGTCCTTGACTGGGTCTGGCTAGACAGAAAGTGTCTTGGCAGACACTGCCGGAGAGAAGGACTTTGGCAACTTTATACCACATAAGTAGAAAAAGAAAACTCTAGAAATTTCTTTGTGAGTGAAGAAAACTGGTTTGTGAGTTCTAAAGCTAACAATTCTGATAAATTTATTAGCTTTATAGTAGCTTTGTAGTCATCCTTGTGCCTGTACCAAACATACACATCTAAGTACATTAAGGATAGAGACTAGACCCAACTAGGGATAAAACCTTTATGCTTCGCTATGCAAAACAAACTGGGCTATTAACTGAGTCTTTGGCTAAAAGAGACATTCAGTATAATAATGAGAAGCAGCATTAGGAATTGGGAGACTTGAAATCTAATTTAAAGACTCATTGTTTATTCATCCTGTGATTTTGGGAGTAAATCTGTCAACTACTCTGAAACTCACTTTCCTCATTTGTGTGATGGGCAGGACCACTATTAATTGAAAATATAATATAATTGATATATCAAATATGATATAATTGAAATACTGTATGTAATAGTCCTAAAAATCTTTAAAAACTATAATTGAATAAATAAGAAAAACCAAGTTGCTTAAAACATGTTATGGAAGAATGAAATGCCTAGTATATATTTCCATTCTCTTTGGCTTAGTTATCAATTTTGCTCCTCCCCTAACACACACACCACGCACTTTATAATGAGAACTGCCTGTCACTAAATGTTTAACTATATGATCAGCACTTTATAGGTGCTTTCCATATGTTATTTTATTTAAACCTCACAACCACTCTATGAGGTTGGAATTAATGTTTCCTTCTTATAGCTGAGACTTTGAGTTTAAGGGATGCTCAAAGTGACTCTGCTCAAAAATGTCAAGAGCTGTGATTTGAACCCTGGTCTGTCTGACTCCAAAGCCACAGTTCTTTCCACTGCGTCAGGTAACAAGGAATGGCTTGAGCACATACCACAAGCACAAAAGGTTTCCCTTCTACGACATGGCTTTTATCTCTTGCCCAAGGCTTACTTCTGCCTTGCCTTTTTTTTTTTTATGGATGCCAATTAATCATTAACATTCCGTTCTAGTGTGGATTTTTCGGTCCTCTCTGATGTTTTATCCATAAATTCTCCTTCATTAGCCGGGGATGGTAATGAACACTGCTGCCGTGCTCTTGTCTGTGTGCCACCGACATCCCCATGGAATGCTAAATATAATCAATTGTTCTTCGCTGCCTTGGACAATTCTTCAGATGTTAGCTGAGGGAAAGCCAACATTTTCATTCCATAATAATCCTCGAGGAGCACGGGGAGCAGAATCATTTCCTTTTGGTAGAAGGATGGCTTTTACGTTCAAAAGCCTGCCAAAGTATTTTACCACTTCCAAGTAAAAGACTCATTAATCATTAGTTATGGTAGCAGCTGTACTTCCCTTGCTAGAATTTATTTCTAAGTGACAGTAAGATGGAAGGCAAATATCTTAAGTGCCTAGAGGCTAAGGTTCTCTTAATTTAGACTGGGTGTACATGATAACATGGAGCTGTCCCTGGCCCAACCTCGATTATGCCCACTCACCTTTAAATCTGGCCCTCCATTTCTACCCCCATTCTCAGTCTTTCTTGACTCTTTTCCTTTCCTCACATTCCACATTAAATCAACAAAATCTGGCATTTCTATTCATAAAAATATATATTTTTATTCTGTCTACAATTGCTACTATTTACTTAGGCTTTTATCATTTCTCACCCGATTTACTGCAATGGGCTCCCTAACTCGTCTTCTCTTCCCAGAGTTGCTCTTCCCATTTGTTGTATGGGAGATAAAGTGGTATTCTGATTTTTCAAAAAAATTGCCCATATGATCATCTTGCTTCCAAGGTTAAGTTTGCTATAGCTCCTCAATGTTATGAGGGTAAAAATATAAATTCCTTAAGGGTAGACAATACCTGCCTCAGTCCCTGTCTTATCTCTTCGGTCACAGTTCTGAGTTGTTTCCACTTGTACTATGTCATCCGGCTCTCCTGGTCCTCTCTCTCAGTTCCTCAAATGTACCTTTTCTCTTGCTGTAAAACTCTACAAGGAGATTGGCTGAGTACTCTTTTACTTCCCGCATGAGACTCTGAGCTTCACAAGGGTGTATCTATCCTGTTATATTCCCATCTGATGGATGCCCAACTACTATTTGTTGAATGGATCAATAAATGGATTGGAGTGGGGCCAAATCCAGGGACAGACAGCCCAGGGAAGAAACATTTAAAAACTGTAGTAGAGGTGAAACAGGCTTTTAGCCTGACAAAGGAAGAAGGAGTAGGAGGTATTAGAAGTGGGAGGAATAGAGATAAAAACATCGAAAGGAAATATTAAGAGAATGGGCTTAAATTGCTTGCTCTGGATGAGATGAAAAGAATGCAAGTACTAGAGCAAGACTAGCATTTAGGGGAAATTTTTTTTTTAAATTTCAGAATATTATGGGGGTACAAATATTTTGGTTACATATAATGCCTTAACCTCACCCAAGCCAAGGCTACAAGTGTGCCCTTCCCCCATACAGTGCACTCCACATCCATTAGTTGTGAGTTTGCCCACCCCCATCACTCCCCTCCCACCTGACCGGCACCCAGTGATTATTACTACCATGTGAGCACCTTAGTGTTGATCAGTGAGTACCAATTTGATGGCGAGCACATGTGGTGCTTGTTTTTCCATTCCTGTGATACTTCACTTCGAAGGATGGGCTCAGGCTCTATCCAGGATAATATAAGAGGTGCTAGTTCACCACTGTTTTTTTGTAGTTGAGTGGTATTCCATGGTCTACATATATCACGTCTTATTAGCAGAGTTGATATCTTTGGGTTGGATATTAATTTGAAGTGCTTGAAGTTAGAGGTGTAAATGGTAAAGAGCAAGATGTAAATGATGAGTAAGACTCGCTTCTAATCTATCTTATTTTATGTATTTTCAGTGTGTCTTATCTACCCTCCCTGGGGGGCGGGATGTATGTTTCAAAGTTAGGAATCAGCAACAAAAGTGGCCCAGAAAAATAAATTGCCCTCGATAATCTACCATCCAGTTAATCAAATTCCTAAATAAACTGTGTAGTCATACTCTGGTACATTCCTCTTTAGGATATTTGAAAGCTGTTAATTTAGTCACATTCTAAGCTTTACACTATCTAAACATTTTTTTTTCTAAAACTATTACTTTTAAGAAAAGTCATGCAGGAAAATTGGTTGGCTGAGGATGAACCTGAGGATCCAGAGAAGTGGGTTTTAGATCTTTGGCAAGTCAAAATCCCAGAAAGTGAGCTCATTTGTCTGGCAAAATAGATAGATTAACCAGGATCAGCGATTCTCACACGCACTGCAAATCCTCACCACCAGGAGGACTCAGACTACTGAAGATGATTCGGAGGGGACCAGTCATGAAATCTACATTTTTTGGTAGATGCTCCCAAGGAGGTTATTTTGCTATTAATTCTCATATCATAATTTGAAGATTAATTTGAGAATGGTCTGTGTATTCCTTAAGGGTTCTTCAAAATCCTAAATGAGCAATGTCTATGCTTTCATTAAACCTATAAAATCTGTTCTGTCTCCATTTACAATATCATTTCCTATTTTATCATTTTCCTCTTAGGTTCTCTTTCCACTGAAGCAAAGGAAATGTAGGCCTGGAAACTTCTCTTTGTGTTGCTCTATAAAGACACATTTTCATGAATACTAAAAAGAAAAAGGGAAGACAGAGGGAAAGAAAAAAGGTGAAGAAAAGGAGAGAGAGATTTTTATTATCTTTACTTTCTGGTACTGTGTGTTTTCCCATCTTTCCTCACTTCTGGCTTTGCATATTTGTTTTTAAAATATGTAAACTGTGGAACATACCGAAAGCTGAACCCTCAGCTCAGATGTGAATGAAAATCAAGGATCAGCAAGTCATGTGGGCACTAAAGTGGTATCTGCAAACATCATGCAGAATTTTGCTTTTGAAAAGTGGCTTGAGTTCCTTCCAGTCTTTCCTGCCTCATCTATGGCCATTTTCCCACCCTAAAGAGAGGAGAGACTGAAGGACAAGAGACGTGTTGTCCAGAAATGGCATAGAGAGCCTTAGGGAGAGAAAAGGGCTGCACTGATACATTTTTTCATCCGCATGGAGCGATGTGTATTTTGGTACAGTGTTAAAAATCCTCAAGCAATTTCTTTCATGTCACAAGTTTAAAGAGTTATCTATGAATGAGTCAGCCTGGGAGTTGCCATGGTAACGATTCTCATCCCTCTGGAGCCAATCCCCTTCCGATGTTGCCACTGGAATGCCTCAGTTTCGGGAGTGTGTGAAGTTCCAATCGCATTTAAATATTCACCATGTTACATATGCATTCCCCATTTTGCAAGATTACCTGACTAGAAGTCATTTTTAGAGAACTATAAATAGACATGCTATGTCGTGCTCCTTTCTTCCATAAGATGAAAGACAAGTCCATAAAAATCCTTCCTGCACTCACAGCACAATATCTCTCCCTCCCGCACCCCACCTTCCTCCTCCTCCTCTTCCCTCTCTTCTTCCCATTTCCTGGGTGTGAATTTGGGCATGCATGTGTGTAATCAGTGCTCTTCATATCTGAATATTTGAAGAGGACACTCTGGACAGTGATTATAAAGCCACAATTTTCAGGAGAGTAGTTGAAAGTACTTGTGGGTTTGCCACGCCGCAACTGCACATGAATGCAAATGATGCTGTAGTTTAGTGTGGAGTCAATATAGACAGAATCTGTGTGGTTTTCTGATTTATATTCCAAGGAAGATCTGCTTGGCAGAATAAAATTGCTCGTAGCTGCCATACCTCGAAAAAGAGAAGTCCAGATTCCCCGTTGACAAGAAAGGTTTTCAATAATGTGGCTCAGCCTACTTTTCCATCATTCTTTTTCCCTTGACTACCTGCTCACTCAGGCATAACCCTGCTACAGGCACAAAGTATTTCCTTAACATTCTTGTATTTCCTGTATCTCTGTCTTAGGTTTTATTTTTTTGTGTTATTGAAGGTCGAAATCCTACTCATCTATAAGGCCCAAGTGGATTCCAGTTTATTCAGAGCCTTTCCCAATTCCCATTCCAAGCCTCCCCTTATTTTGTTACTTTGCTAATGTGTCAACTGTATCATTTATACATTCTGCTTGGTGTATGTGGTCATGATTTCACTAGTCATCTGTCTCCACACTTAATGTTCTTAAGGGTATATGTAGCCCATGTCTCATTCTTCTCTGTGTATACACAATGCCTAGCATGTGTACACCAATAGATATTTAGTAGATTTAAATGGATTGATATCAACATTCTCATCATGGCTCAGGAAAACAGCCAACTGAGGAGTTTTGGGGTTCTGGTTGCCTATGACATAATAGACCAATCATAATGCGCATAGTCCTGGTTTGAGACTGATCCTTTTTTCTAATACAGTGTATATTCCTGCAGTAAGCATGTCGTGCTGTTATCTTTGATGGTTTCCCTAAAATCCAGTGCTGTGCTGCACTTTTAGAAGCTGTAGTATAGTATCATGATGAGGTATAGGATTTGGAGTCAAATAGATTTGAATTTAATCCCAGTTTTGTCTTTTATTAGCTGTTACCAAGTCACTTAACCTTTTTAAGTCCAATTTCCCCATCAATTAAATAGTAATTAATTTAAATAATGTAATAAAGAGCTTACTTAGCATAGCACTTGGTACACAATTATGTGTCCAACAAATAGTAGCTGTTACTACTGCAAGTATAACTCAGAATATTCCAAGACGTGGCTTTATTTCAATTCTCCTCACAATACCACTGGATAATACTTCTGACAATGCGACATGTTCACAACTACTATTTTTATATATATTTGACCATACTTTGGTCAAATTACTTTCTCAGGCTAGCCCCAACTCTCTGATACAGAGAAAGGACTCGCACAAACCGGGTAGTGGGCCATGGATTGACCTTGAATTCTCATTCTGCTCATAGCAATGGTCTGTGCCAGATATAGACTCTCTGTTGAGTTTGAAGGTAAGACACACAGAAAGGACACAGTAGCATGGGGCAGGAACAAACTTGCACAGAGAGGAAGCAGTATGTAGGGAAAAAGGAAGATCAGCGAGAGATGCTGGTAAAAGCAGGGGAATCAGAAATGCTTAGAGGTGAAACAAAGACAATGAGTAGCTAAACCATCTGAATGGCAGAGCAACAGGAAGTAAAGGTACTGGAGTCGCTTCAGGGCCTGACGATCTCTAAAGTTAATGCTGATCCTGAGTCGGGTCCCAGCTCCCAGTGACACTCAGCTGCGTGGGTGCCAACACCGTTTTCAGTTCTTAGAGATTACATGTCTCTTCAACTGAAACAACAGGAACGTATCTATTCCCTTTACAGTTTGGAGGTACCTACCTTAGGACCTCAATTATTTCTGATTTTTACATGCCTACTGTTTGACACTTACTCCAAGGCAATTATTTCTTTATCTACCAACTATTTTTTGAATGCCTGCTATGTGCCAGGCACTCCATTAGGCACTGGAACCCCAGGGAGAGTTACTTTCTTCCTCCTCTATGCTACTGCTGTGTTTTGGCACCATACTTCGTACACTGCATTGCTTTATCTAATTCTGCATCTGTACCCCTTCATAGACTCTGACTTCTCAGCAGGCAGTGCTTGTTTTTTTTACCACATCATGCACGATGTCCAGAACATAATAGATATTCATCAACAGTACTGGATGTTTGCATAGACGAATAAGTTGGTTGAACGGTGGGTGCTAAATGTGATTTCTCGGCGTTACTGACATAATTTTTTGAAGAGTGCTACAAATGGTCTAACTTACAAAGGCTTGACTTAAAAATGTATGACTTTACAAATGATAAGAAAATGATGCACATTCAGTAGATACCATACTTTGAATCCTGAATTTTGATCTTCCTGAGCTAGCGGTATGTGGTAAGAGGGGCTGAGAACCTATGACCTCAGGGCCACACGTGGTCCCTCCAGATCCCCAAGTGTGGCCCCCCAACGAAATCCAAACTTCACAGAACGAATCCCTTTATTAAAAGGGATTTGGATTTAGTCAAAAGTCCGCATTCGAGGATCCAGAAAGCCACAGGTTCGCCACCCACTACCGGTTAGGTGCATTAAGTTCATTTTCAACTTAACGATATTTTCAAATTACCTTGGGTCCACTGAGGCGTAACCCTACTGTAAACCAGGGAGCATCTATGTGTAGTACAGAGATCAATCTTATTTTATTTCTAGCTATGAAGTTGTGAGCAACCTTCCTCCAAGCTTGCGATAACTGATTTGGATATAAATAAGCATTTTTGCAAGTTCGACATGTCCGAGAGTTCTATATGGTGCCCCCTTTATTAAAGTGTTTAATCCCATTACTACTCAGTTTATTTTGCTCTTAGTACAGTCTATCTGGTGAGATTCTTGGCAATGTCAAAATAAGGACTTGAGGTAAACAAACTATTTTTCAATACAATTTCATAGAAAACAAACTGATACACTTATGATCCATTTAGTTTTTTCCAGTCACCAATATTAAGGAAGAATGTCCAATTCCCTTCATTTGTAAGTCCTTCCAGATAATTCTGGCCAAGATTTTCCTTCCTGGACCGCAAGCCCCAAAGCTGGCTGTGGCCTGGGTGCCAAGGGCAGGCCCTATTGTTATGTTCTTATCAGATGATCAAAACCAACCCTCTGGTCCAATTAAACAGTCTGTCCCCTTTTGCTTAGTTCCAAGGTCCCACAAATTCACACCAGTCACACAGAGAAAGTGACTTTTTTCCTTTCTCCCTACCGCCAAGAGTCTGCCCTGCCGGGCTGGGGGAGAGGCGTTGCCTGAGACCACCAGGTGTCTCAGCACAGGAAATGGCTTCTCTCCTTACTCCCCACCTCCAAGGGTGAGGTTTACCCCAGCGGTGGGATAAACAAGCATTTGGGCCTGGGGAGGAATGCCACCTCAGGCCACCACGAGTCCCAGCCCAGAAAGTGGCCTCTCTTGCCACTCTGCAGGTCCAAGGGCGAGGCCTGTCCTGTTGGCACGAAACACGAGAGTCCTGGCTGGGCAGAGGGGTGCAACCTGAGGCTGCCATGCCACTCAGCCCAGAAAGTGGCTTCTCTCGTCACTCTGCTCCTCCAGGGGCGAGGCCCATCCTGCCAGCACTGAAAGGCAAGCAGCCGGGCTGGGGGAGGAATGTTCAGAAAGCAGCTCCTCTGGTTACTCTCCTCTGCCGGGCAGTGGCAGGGGAGTTGCCTGAGTCCGTTGCCTGGGCCTGCCCTGCTGGGCTGGGGAAGGGGCTGTTACCCAGATTGGCAACGCGCCATGGCGTTTCTAGGCTATGGACCCCCAAAATGGCAGCTGCCCTCCCCCCTAGAGCCAGCACTGGAGGCGACTGCTCAGGGGGCAGCGGGTGCTGGGTTTGGCAAGATGTCTCAACAAGCCACCGGGCTGTCCCCACTGCTTCCCTGACTCACCTCAGTCCAGTAGAGCGTCCTGCACCCTCCGTCCCTCCCCGCACCAGCCGAATCTTCCACAGTTTCCAGGGGCAGAGCCTCCCTTTTCAGCATTCACCTCCTTTGTTCTGGTCCTGGTGAGGTGCCTGTCTCCAAACTCCCTCCCGGGGACCTGAGAAGTGTCCGCTCAGACCCGGCCACCCTCCCCCGCCCAGTGTGGACCTAGCACAGTGTGCTGGAGAGTTCAAAATGTTTCCCACTATTGTCACTTCACACGGTCCATCAGCCTGTGCCTCAACTTCTCACTGACTTCAGACACTTCCCTGCCTGAGTGGATGTGGAGGTCGGTGGAGGAAGAGTCGTCCTCCTGTGCGTCAGACCACACTGCCCTGGCTGGCCTACGGGCACGGCTCCATTCCCTATTGTATATCTCGCACTCTCCAGACTTTGCGGTCGATTCTCCAATTTACCTTTCTTTTTCCAGCACTGCTTGTCCTGCGCTATTTCCCTGCAGATTCATGATACTGTTCCTGTGGGAGAGCGATCCACTCGTGTGTAGCTGTCTGCGTTCTTCACCTCCTACTCTGGGAGCAGAGAGCCAGGAGGTCACCACCAATCTGCCATATTTTTTCTCTCTCAATATTCATAGGTATTGTATTTGATTGTAGTTATTGTAAATGACATTACTTTCTTAGTTTGTTTTCCAGACTGTTTGCTGTTGGCATATAGACATGCTACTGATTTTTTAATGCTGATGTTTTGTATCCTGCAACTTTAATAAATTTGTTTGTCAGTTCTAATAGGTTTGTGTGTGTGTGTGTGTGTGGAGTCTTTAGATTTCTCTAGATAGAAGATCATAATGTGTGCAAACAAGGATAATTGTACTTCTTCCTTTCCAATTTGGATGCCCTTTATTTCTTTCTCTGGTCTAATTGCTCTAGCAAGAACTTCCAGGACTATATTGAATAACGGTGGTGAAAGTGGGCATCCCTATCTTGTTTCAGATCTTAGAGGAAAGGCTTTCAGTTTTTCTCCATTCAGTATGACACTAGCTGTGGGTCTGTCATATATGGTTTTTATCATGTTGAGGTAAATTCCTACTATACCCAGTTTTTCGAGAGTTTTCATCACAAAGAGACAGTGAATTTTGTCGAAAGCTTTTTAAGCATCAACTGAAATGATCATATGGCTTCACGCCTTTGTTCTGTTGATATGATGCATCACACTGATTGATTTGCATATGTTGAATCATTCTTGCATCCCTGGAATGAATCCCATTTGATCACGATGAATAATTGTTTTAATGTGTCATTGAATTTGGTTTGTTGTGAATTGTGCTGCTATAAACATTTGAGTTCAGGTGTCTTTTATATAGAATGTTTTTTTCCCCACTTTGGGTAAATACACAGTAGTGGAATTGCTGGATCAAATGATAGGTCTACTCTTAGTTCTTTGAGGTATCTCCATACTACTCTCCAGAGAGATTGTACTAGTTTGTAGTCCCACCAGCAGTGTATGAGTGTTCCTATCTCTCCACATCCACCGCATTTGTTGTTTGGGGGACTTTTTGGTAAAAGCCATTCTCACCGGAGTTAAGTGATATCTCATTGTGGTTTTCATTTGCATTTCCTTGATGATTAGAGATGTTGAGCATTTCTTCATGTTCATAAACTCTTATGAACATTGGCCTAGACAAAGAATTTATGAAGACCCCAAAAAGCAATCACAGCAACAACAAAAATAAATAAATGGGACCTGATCAAATTAAAAAGCTTCTGCACATCCAAGGAAACAATCATTAGAGTTAATAGACAACCTACAGAATGGGAAAAAATATTTGCATGCTATACATTGGATAAAGGGCTGATAACTAGAATGTATAAAGAACTCAAGCAAATCAGCAAGAAAGAAATCAAACAACCCCATTAAAAAGTGGGCAAAAGACATGAAAAGAAAGTTTTCAAAAGAAGACATTCTAGCAGTTCTTTATATTAAATTTCTCTGGTCACAAAACAAAACAAAAACCTGGTGTGATGTCTTCTTCCTGAACTCTGACCAATAATCATAAGAAATTTATTAAATGTAAAGAGAAGGAAGACTTTTTCTGCAAAAAATATGAAAACTGAGAAGTCTGAAAATTAATTTCTCCCAGAATTAATTCAGCAAATTGAGATTCAGCATTGCCAACTAAAATTTTAAACTTCTCTGCAGAAAAGTATTTCCTTGGCTACTGATAATTCCAAGTTTTCAAACATAATCCAGTTATGTGATTGTAAAGGTACAAGCTCGGGGCAATATTACAGAGACAGGATGATCACATGTTAAATGCTGACTGGGCTTCCCCAGAAGCTCTGCTCTAGGCTGTTTTTAGAATCTGAGAGTTTAAATAGTAGTTCTGGAAAGGAGTTAAGGATATAGATACCATGGAAATGAATTTGACAAGTCAGAAATATAAGTTCTTCTTTTTTTATATTCACAAGAAGATCATGCTTAACAAATTCATGTTATTTAACCGTCAAGTATTAAAAATAAAAGCTTTAAGCAATTAAATATTTTAAAGTATATTTAAATCAAAGGACATGGATAAAACGTATTTTGTGTTCATTTAGCATAATCATTTAACACGTAAGTCCCTATTGTAAACAACTCAAAATTCCAAATAAATGCTGTCTTTTATTTACCTAAAATAATTTAAATAAGACTCAATGAAAATTAATTTGCATATTTATCCTTTGAAATGGAATCCATTTCTATGTGTAAGATTTTCAGAGACAAATATCTTGGGTACATCTTAGTTTTGTGGTATTTACATATCTTTGTATGTTATTTACTATGTATTTATGTGTTTAATTTTTGAAAATCAAACTTTATGTAACCATCTGGGTAACATTAACAGGTACAGGAAATGAAATAAGCTCTTTTGTAAAGATGATGAATTTTTAATTATTAATTACTTTTAAGATTACAGAAAATTACAGTGGACAATGCATACCACATGCTCAGTTTATTAAATTTTAACAATTTTCTATATTTGTTTAATTTTAAGAGTAAATAATAATTATCAATTTAGTTGAAGAATCTTGCATGCCCCTAGAATCCATTGACAAATTTTATTCTCAAAGTAACCATATGCTGACTTTGATGCTTTTCTTTTCATGTATACTAGTATATTATTACTTCATATGTACATATTCTAAAAGTATATATATTTGTTTTACAAATTTTCAAACATTATATAAACTGCAACATACATTACATATATTAATAATGTCAATGTATTTTTTGCCTAAAATTAAATTCCTGAGAATTATCTATGTTATATCGTAGCTCTAGTTTATTCATTCTAACTGAATTTAACTCTTTCGTTATGAATATGCCACAATTTGCTTATCAATTCCTCTATAACATACATTAAATTATTTCTAATATTTTTTACACAAATAATGCTATAATGAATGTTTTTGTGCATATCTCCTGATATATATGAGCTCAAGTTTCCCTGAGTATATAGTTTGAAGTGAGATCACTTGTGTTGGATGTTATATACATCTTCAACATACTAGATATTGTTATTGTGGATATAAGTATTGTGCCAAAACATTCCGTAATGTTTTTTGTTTTTTTTTTTGACTAGGTCTTGCTCTGTTGCCATGGCTAGGGAGCAGTGGCATAATCATAGTTTACAGCAACCTCAAACTCCTGGGCTCAAGCAATCCTCCTGCCTCAGCCTCCCGAGTAGCTGGGACTACAGGTGTGCAACACCACGCCCGGCACGTGAGTGTTCTTGTTTCTACAGTTTCTGACCAACATCAGATTGACTTCTTAATTTGTACCTACATGGTGAGTATTTAATGAAGTTGCATTGTTTTATTTTGCATGTACCTGATTACTGGTTACGTTGAACCTCTTTTCAGATGTTTATTGGACACATGGGTTTGTTTTTTCCCTGCAAATGGTGTTTTAAAACTCGTTACCTATTTTTCCACTGAGTAGTTTTATATATGGTAGATTGTAATACTATGTGTTTATACACACAGAAAATCTCTCAGTCTGAGTTTTGTGTTTTATTTATGGGGCCTTAGGTTGAAGTGGAAAGTTCTATTTTAATGTGGTCAAATTTAGCAAACTTTTGTTTTATGCCTTGATTTTTGCATCTTGTTTAAAAAACTCCTTTCTCTCCTAAAGTTATATATATTTGCCTCTAGTTTCTTCTACATTTCAGTATTTTACTTTTGGCTTTATGTAGATCTGAAATTTTGGAGGTATAATATAAATAAAAATAGAATTTTATTTTATCCCATGTTTATAATCAATTCCCAGAACATTTTATCAAACAGTTAATCTTTTTCCTTCTGATTTTTAATGCTTTCTGTATAATATACCAAATTTCCATGTGGATACAGATAGATATATTTACATACACATACATGTTGTTCCTTTGGGTGCCTCTTCCTATATCAATATCACAGTGTCTTAAATAACTTTCCAAATCTGGTAGACCATGTTTACACATGCATATAGCTTGTGTTACTAGAAAAAGGAAGGCTTATTTTTTTTTATCAGTTCTTTTCATGTCAAGCCAGTTTGATATTTTTTTTAATTTACCTTCTCTTCTCCATATCTTTTATTGTACATGACACCTGCCTGCATTTCAAGTTGTAGCTGCTAATATTAGAGGCAGATGTTTGGCTTACAAATGCACCATCCAGCTGGCATATCTCCGTTTAGCCAGCCAGTTCGTTGGCACAGGCTCCGATGTTTATTTCTGGAGGTACCCGGAGATATATATGTACGTACGTTTGCATATATGCATGAGGGTGTGAGGGGGTCTGTGTGTGTGTGTGTACTTACATGCATTCTCTGAGACTACTACTTCAGTAACCGTGCGATTTATTTATTCCTAAGACGGGTCGAGGGAGTACTTCATTGGGGTCACATGTACAACACCAAGAGGCAATTATGGAATTCTGAATATTGCTTTTCTTCTGTATAAAGCATTTTCTATTACATTTGAGAGGACTAAATAGTAACTGGCAAATCAACAGGGTTTTAACTCATTTTTAAAAACTATGAAAACAATATTAAATATTTTATCACAGAAGAGGGTGTGAAGTCATTTATATAGTTGCAAGAAGCCTGCCTTTCTATGACTTTAGGTTAAATCCTTCTAGCCAGTGGATTGTTCATTGAGCCCTGTGGATGATGAGTCTTTTTGTTTATGTTTACTGAAATTGGAAGGCAGAAGGCAAATGTGAGAGCAAACTAGTATTTTAAAGGACAAAACTCATTTAAACTCATTGGCATTTGAACTCTGTAACTGTTTATTATGAACTCACCTTCGTTTTTATTAACATAGGTCTTAACACCCACACTAAATTCCAATCATCTCTTTGGACCAAAACCTTTAGTCAGCAATAAAATAGTCAACTGTTTACATCTGAACATTTTATATCCTATATATTTTATCTTAATAAATGCTTATTAAGCATTGCTCAGATGCCAGGTTCTGTTCTAGGTGTTGAACATATAGAAGTGAACAAATGAAGACCCTGTCTTCAAGAATTTTACAAGAAAAGGGGATAAACACTTAGAAAGATTATGTGGCAAATGACTTTACAATAATGACCATTCACTGATCATTTCCTGTGTACCAGATGTTGTGTTTAAAATGTCTTTAATTATCACAACAATTCTATATGTATGTTCCCTTATTATACAGATGAGGAAACTGGAGCTTATGTGGTCTAAACAATTTTCCCAATGCATTTTATTATCAAAGTTTATTATATGAGAAAATATTTTACAATCTAAGGGTATTTCATAACCAAATATCATTATATGGAAAGAATTTTTAGTTGATTCTTTAACAGGAATGTTTCCCAGAGCCTAACACCAAAAAGTAGCCCTATAGCTACTAAGTTTAAGTTATATAATATTAAGTGGTAGAATTAGAGATATTACAAAGCTATTGTTTTTTCCTGAGCTTCAAGATGCTCCTAAGTAGAATATTGGGTAGGAGCTTGAGAGTTGAAATGTGTAGATGATGAAGAGATATCAGTATTCGAGGACATTCCACAGAGGAGAATGTGGCAGAACTGAATCTCAATAAATGGCTCACCCAGTGGAAATAAGCACCCTCACTAGCAATCAGAAAGGCTGAATAAGGCATCTAGATTAGAGAGGTTTACTTATGCAAAGACCTGGAGGCTTGATGGTGCGTATAAGATGGGGATTCTACATACTTTTGTATTTCGATGCCTGTAACTCAACTATTTTTCTAAAACCTCAGAGGACCTGATTCTTTCATAACATAAAAACCTTTAGTGGCCTTTATTGTACACAAAAGTGGTAGTTTCTGAGCTTTCTAAGAGCTTGCATTTTATTATGTTGCCCAAAGAAAAGCACCAGATGTTGTTATTACAATAATAAAAATATAGAGCCAATAAGCCATAGTATCTAACCAGAAACAGAAATCTCGAGGAAAAATTCGGAAAGTGTATACCTTTTACCCTCTCACCTAAAGCCAAACTAATTTACTACTAGATGTTCCAAAAGATTTAGCAGTAATAATTCTGCTGACTTAGAAGACCAGATAAGTAGAGTGAATGAAGACAAATCATAGCACTTAACATTATGGTATAGTGATATTCTCTGCGTGTCTAAAGACATCATTTGAAATGGTGTTTGCACATCTTTGCTGCCAGGTTTAGCACTGTCAGATGTCTGTGACAACTATTTTGCAAGTCAATGATATTCCATATTAAGGGCTATCTACAGGGAGCCAATTAAATAATTGAGATGAATATCTTGGGCTAAGAACGAACTTCCAAATACTTCACTAGGAGAACAGAAAAATAATTCCCAAGGAAACAAAACAAAACAAACCTCTCTCTTTGTGGATCCCAATAAATACTGCATGAAGTAACTAGTAAAGTATACCCACCTTGACGATTTATTTTCTTTTACAATACCCAAATGAAACTAGCAGCTAAAAATCACAGGCTATTTGCAAAAATAGTTTGAAAGGTGAAGCTTGCTTCTCCTCAAATTAGCAAAACGGAACACCATTGCTGTGAATGGCTAATATTGGTTAGATGTAGAAAATGTTCTGAGGTTGACCTTGGCAAAGATGACACAAAGCAACTAACACATAAGAATAAAATGAAGTAAATAAAATGAGGATCTAGAAAGTGCGGTACAAATGAAAGAATCGCACCATGTAGTTTGTTTTAGCATTAATGTAAAATTGGATTAAACATGCAAGAGATGGGAAAATACTTTCCTATTTTAAATAATCAGAAATTTCTGATTATTGTTAACTATTTTATGACCTCATATTAACACAGTACATGTTTGATTAAAAACTCCTGATATGTTAGAAAAAGTCTCTTCCATTTCATTATGTGCTATGAAAATTATGAACTTTTTTTCCAGTGGATATTAAATCAATTTTCAGCTGATTCTTTAATAGGGAGATTTCCTAGAAGTTAACACCAAAAATGAAAATCCATGATTTAAAGACAATATAATTCCAATATATTTAAAAAGCAGTCTTTTTTTATGATTTCATCTATTTTTCCAATTCACTTCTGTCAAGATCTTATTTATTTATGCTTTTTCAAAAAAAGACTTAAAGGACTAAAAAACATTCAGACAATTCTACAAGATAAAATAAGTAAAAATATCAAGAAAATATTATTAATATTAGTATCCAAAACTTAAGAAAACATTAGATGTTGTATATTTGTGAAGCCGAAAAGAGAGAATATTCAAAAACTTTAAAGAAAATTCACATGATCAGCCTGAGGATAAGAAGAAAGATTCCGTTTTAGATCTATTAGCTATCAGTTTAAATGTCTGTTTGCAGTTAGAAATGCGTACCTCAAACTTATGAGAAACATGAAGGCTTGAGATACTGAGCTTAGAGACATCTTTAGGAAGGAGTAATTGAGATCATTACACTAGTTGTGATTCATTACAATTATTTAGTAGAAAAAGAATACTCGAGAACTGGAGCTATAATCTTGGACTAACCATATTTGGGGAGCTCAAGGAAGAAGAGGAGTAAAGTCAATCAAAGAATAGAGAAGCTCTAGAAGAAAAAGAACATCAGGAGACAGCAGAGACATCAAACTGGAAGTTGGAGAAGGTTTTAAGCAGGACCACTTTCATGACCATGTGACCTGTACAGCACTTTGAAGGTCACCATGGCTGGTTTAATGTTTGGCTTCAGTGTGTGCTTGACTTAAGAACGTTTGAGCAAGGGGCTCTGCATTTCATTTTGCCCTAGGCCTTGCAAATTACGTACCTAGTCGTAGTTTCAAAAATGAACGTTGGAGTCAGCATGGAGGTGGAATGATAATGCCTCCCAGGATTCTCATTAAAATAGCTGTGACTGGCCGGGCGCGGTGGCTCACGCCTGTAATCCTAGCACTCTGGGAGGCC
>VBSM01003198.1:3218822-3238918 GCA_008086735.1 Cheirogaleus medius | reverse complement strand
AAAAAAAAAAAAAGGCATTAATGGCTGGCTTGTGCATCTTTTCCATTATGTTATAATTTAGTTAACAAAAAGAAAAGATAGAATTGGCTATGTTTAGGAAAATTAAGTTACCACTATTACCACTACTTATTGAAGAAAGCTTTATTTAATGACGAATACGTAAGGCTAGTGGTGTCTCTTGAGATCTATAAATAGTTGTTTTTCATAAAAACTACTTAAGGAAGGCATTGAAGAGAAACATAGTAAAGATGGAAGATGGGTTGACGGTCTGGATAAATATTTCTTATGATCGGATTTGGCCCAGCATCTTTAAACCTTGCCGTGTGCTTAGAAATAGTCCAGACATTAGCTTCAAGCTATTGATCCCTTAGGTTATTGATCCCTTAAGTTTCAGATAAAAATCATATACAACTGTGGGTCTATGAATGGCAAGGGCATTGTGTTCACCAGATGCTCAGACTCTAGTCAATCACCAAATCCTACTTAAATATTACAAATTCGATGTCAATGTTAAAAGGGACTTTAATGATCTCCTAAGTTACCCACCTCCATAGTATTAGTCCTGTCCTGTCCTTTCTCATTGATTTACTCACAAGCCAATAAAGTCCATTGGAAATAGCCGGCTATCTGGTCCCCCCGTCTGTAGTTTCTCCCCACGCTGAGCCATCCCTCAAACCACATTCACATTGCACATGCTAAAATGAATAGTATGAAGCTACTACTCTGTTGAAAAATATTAATGATGGCTCATACCTATGAAAACATACCATATTTGTAGAGTGATTTAATGTGATCAAACAACTTTCACATAATATTTCATTTTAATCCTCACAACAATCTTGAGACTCAAAGCAGCTCAAAGTCATAAGGAGTGTCCTTAAGCCCCCATGCCTCAGACAGCAAACGTCGTATAAAATGCCCATCAAACCTTACTCTAGCGGCTGAGTTAATCTCTCCAGGAAATTGGTCAGGTAATAATTTGAACTCTGTGGAAAATGGTGCTTATTTTCTCCATGATCCATCTGAGTGTCCTATCTATTAGGAATTTATCCAATTTGTCAAAAATGTACCTGTCAAAAAAGAACTCTGTAAGATAACACCTATGATGCAGTTACGTAATTGTTTTACTACTTCCGATAGTATTAGTAAAAATGAATACTCGATAAAGATCCTCCTCGTGAAAGCCAAAAGCAATAATTGCCATCATTATAACCTGTAATTCTAAACTAATTATTAATAATATGACAATATGGCTGAAGAGCAATGGATTACTTGTTAAAACTTGATTAGGGTGCAACATTCCCTTAGCTTTCCTTTATTGATAGTTATTCATACAGATAAACTTCTGAAATTTGTCGCCAGAAATATGTGATTTTTCATTAAAGAAAAAATAAAATGTCAAAATGTGCTATTGACATCCATGTGATTCTTGCAAGATTTGGATTTACCTGATGACATTAGAACTATTTCAGCACAAAACTCACGAAAACCTCCAGAAGGTTTTATCAAAGTTTCCTCTCTATTAATCCTGCCCCATTTCTTTCATGGACTCACTTATGATTCAAAAAGTGGAAAATAAGCCTGGATACCTTCGTTCAGATGACTACTTAGATCTAAGCTCAAAGTAGTCTTTTAAAAATTCAATGGCCCCTTCAACCTTTTGCAGAATTAATTTTCAAGTGTCTGTGAAACTCATCTGAGGGGGTTCTGACCGTCGGTGGAAGCAAGGCGAGCTCAGAGAAGATGAATAACATTGCGTGAATATAAAATTCCAGAACCGTACGTGTGAAGTGGATTCAAAGTTGATTCATTTAAATTGGAAAGTAGAGGAGATTGGGTTATTATAGACACAATGGCTGGTTTCCAGATAGTGGGATGTAACAACAAAGGCAAAATATTATTGATCAAAAAATATCAGCCTTTAGCAACTTTTATTAATGTTCTTCTAGGCTTTTCTGTCACTTGGGAAGGTAAAGCAGTGATATCTAAAAGTTGCTTTCTCATGAAATTTGGACTTTTTAAAGTTTTCTGAAAATTTCAAGTTTTAAGGAAACACAGTGGATATTTGGGATCGCCGATAGAGGGATACTTTTGTTTTTCCTCCAGATTGATTTTTCACCCAACCCACACATATTAGTTAATTCTTACAAATCACTATGTGTCAAATACTACTCTGAGGGCTTAACATATATTAACATATGTTAATGTACTTAATTCCTACAACAACCCTCGAAGGTTGCTGTAAGGATTAAACTGATACTACTGGTTCCATTTGACAGATGAACAGAGGTGCAGAGAGGTTAAGTTACTTCCCTCGTGTCACACAGCTAAAAAGCAGTACAGTGGAGATGTCATTATTTTTATGCTGAAAACAATGATATCTAAAGAAAATATCATCATTTATTAACTTTCCAAAATCTAATGAGTGAAATTAATATGGAAGAAAATCTCAATGGGACAAACTATAATTTGTCCAGAGGAAGTTAATCAAGTTGCTGAGCAACTGAGAGACGCATCGAGTAGAGGCTGGATAGCAACTAATCAGAAAAGCTGTAGTAAGGATCCCAGAGGCTCTGTCTAATTTTAAGAATCTAGGATTCTAAGTACATCACTAAATATTGATGCAACTACATAAAGAGATCATCAGAAGCAAAACGAATAGGGAATATTCTATATTTCTTTTGAGCTGATATACTTAGGCCAAATTTTGTGAAGTCCATTTAATGGCTGCCTGGAAAATCTTCCAGTTTTGCAGACACTCTTTAACTGATAAACAATAGTGTTTCAGAGAGGGTGTGATAGAGTTTATTTTCTTGCCCAATAGGAGCCTCTTTTCCAATAATACTCCAAATGGAAGGATGATCTGCCTACTAAACAACCACCCAATCACCACAGCATGATAGAAAATAGACAACAGAACAAGAAACAGCTACCCAGAGAAAAAAGACCATCCAGAACAGGGCTAGAGAGTGAAGAGAAAAATCACAGAGAAACAATGATCCTATATCTGGGAGATAAACAAAACTGTTACAGTCACTTTTGTAGGATTTATTGTAGGATAGTCAGGCTTGCTTGTCATCAATCATTGAAAACTAAATGTTAAGAAACCTTGGAAAGAGATGAGAAGCTTCTTAGTAATATGAATATTCATGCAAGAAAAAGAAAGAGAGAGAGAGGGAAAGGGAGAACTGAGATGAAATGAATAGAAACCAAGGCTAGTCTGAACCACAATTGGCAGGATTTCCAGAATCTGGGAGATAATAAGACTGAACCCCAAATTGCAAAAGCTGTCATCTTAATGGAAAGTACTTGAAACTTATTACCACAACTTTCCTATAAATCATCTGTAATTTTTGTATATAACGAAGCTTAACTATTATATAGTAAACTTAATATAGGTTTTTTTTTCTATAACATAGATTTGACCTTTTAATCATACTAGTTTAATAAGTTTTAGATTGTTGTTAAGGCATGAGATATATATCTCTAGAAATTTCTAGTTCTGCCTCTAGAATTAGACCCACAGAACAAGTCTAGAGACTTGACTGTGATTATCACTTTTTTTTAATCTTAAGCAAATTAATTAACCTCTTCAAACTTCAGTTTCTTCATCTGTAAATTGGTCATAAACACAAAACTATTACAAAAATGTTGCCGTAAAGATTAAATGAGAGCCCATTCGGGATGTAAAAGGATAGAAAGGGCATCATCACTCCCAAATGTATAACAACAAAGAAATCAGAATATTTATAAAATTACAACGTTTCTTGAAGCAGTGAGAGTTCTGAGGTCACAGGGTAACAAAATAACCTAAAATTTAGAGGAAAATAGGCACCTCCAACAAGAGGCAGAGTGTGAGCACTTGCCTGTCAGTGGCAGATGCCAGATTCCACACCAGCCAATTAGAAACAAATTAGAAACTCAACTAAAATTTTGGATCAACTTCTAAAGGCTGAATTTGGACTAGCATAAGAGTATACAGATGAAAACCCAAGAGGAATTTGCACCAGCTTGCTGGGTCTTCTCCACAGTAACATGGAACAGCAATCTACCGCTGGGGAAGGGTCAAGAGGAGAGAGAGAGAGAGAGAGAGAGAGAGAGAGAGAGGGAGAGGGAGAGGGAGAGGGAGGGGGAGGGGGAGGGGGAGGGGGGGAGAGAGAGAGAGAGAGAGAGAGAGAGAAAGAGAGAGAGAGAGACTGACTCTGAAGTTTAGGCACAAAGGAAATACCTAAAGCTGAAGGTGGACTAACCATTGAGAAGAATCCTCTGGCAAACCAGGCACCTGCCTAAATGCCAGGTAAAAATAGAGAAAAATGAAGACCATGATGCACTGAGGGTGCCCTTAGCAACAACAAAATCTAAACTGAGACGGGCTCAACCCTCTCCATGGAAGGTCCAGGAAAGATTAAGAGTGTTTATTACCTAGAATAAATAATATTTAACTCACTCTCTACTGTGCAGTCATACTATCTCAACCATGCTATGAAAGATTTTTGTATTTCAGCCAAAAAGTATGAGATACACAAAGAAGTAAGAAAAATAAATGCATTGTCAGGAGACAAAAAATGTATAAGACCAGACTCAGACATGATATAGATGTTGGAACAATTAGACATGGGATTTTAAATAACTAACTTGAACTAATCGAAAGTTCCTTGCATTGAACAAAAAATAATATTGTAGAAAGGACGTTTTCTTCAACCTCACCTACCTTGATATAGTTACGCAGAATAACCTAATAACAAAATCTTTTCTAAGTATGAAACCCACCATACAACCATCTTGACACACAAAACTTAATTGAATAAAATAATTTGGGTTTACCTTATAGTTTATCAAGATATCTAAAGAAAGCTACCGTTCAGTAAAGATTTCCAGCCAGACTATAAAATATCTCTTTCATGTTTCTTTTTTCACAAGTGTTACTGAGACATGACGAATAATAAGGACTCCAGAACATAAAGAACAGAAGGCCCTTTCCCTGCTTTGTTTCTGTATATTCATAAATAAACTATTTACTTTACACTCAGTATCTTGAACATCTTCATTGGGTATACCACAGATCGCTCAAACTCAACTTATCTTCTCCCTTCTCATCTCTACTTATCCTCACACGCCAGACAAACACGCTCATCCTCTGTGTTCCAAATCTCAAAGAATGCACGACCACTTACCCAGTCGTCCCCGTGGGAAACCAGAAGCCATCCTTAACCTCTCCTCTGCCTAGCCTCTCGGTAATCACCAAGTCCTGTTAACTCTCCCTCTCTTACATATTTTTGGATCTCTCCACCACTGGTGTAACTGTGACCCCGTCATTCTTCACCCTAGACTACTGCAATCACCTCTCTTAACTCTGGTCTCAACCTTTTTCACTCCTAGTCTTACAGTTGCAGCTAAAGTACCAATTGATTCTCCTATTCTGATGCTTTACGTTCCTTGCGTCCTCCATATGCTTTTCCCTCCATCCTCATTTCTCGACACTTTGGGGCCCCTTATGTTTCAGCCACATTGCCACTTGTGACGTCCTCAGAACTGGCCATTTAGTTGCTCATAAGGGTCTTTGCCCTGGTTGATCTCTTGCTTCAACTGGTTAACTCTGCCTGCCCCGTAGGACTCAGCTTAGGCTTCACTTACCCTGACTCCTTAACCCCAATCTGGTGAGGTGACTGAGCTCTTCATAGCTACTCCCATGTTCTCTGCACCCTTCCCTTTCAAAGTACATTCCGTTTGCCTGTTTACTTGTTCAACTGCACAACAATCTCTCAAACTCCTTGAGAGGAGGGGCAAGATTATTTTTATTCTTACATCCACGTCTCCTAAAAAGAATGGACTCGAGGGTAAGCGCCACGTGGTTATTTGTTGTTCATGGCTTGTGGTTGAGTAAGACATAACAAAAGCAAAATATTATGCCTTAACTTTATGTCCCGACTTAAACCCAAGCTTCCCTTCCTGTGTGGATCCCTAAGCCGTTAGCCCTGTTTGTAAATGCGGATTAGTGAGTCCTGTGAAACCAAGAAGTCCCTTTATCTTGGTCCCTTCACAGCCAAGTCCCTGTGATGAGTTGCCAAGTGTTGTTTGACTCTTGGCCATTTCGCTTTCCAATTTCTGAAGCAGAAACCGGGTTCCGTGCTCATTTAAATGAAAGCGTGGAGTTTATTTGAGCTCTGACAAAGAACATCAGTTTCCCCTCTTTCTTTCTGGAAATACGCTTCAGAGATGAAAGAATTTCTTTTGTAAAAATGCATTCCTAACTTCAGAGAAAAAAAATGGGCACCCATCTGCCATTTTCACTCTCTTTCTGAAATAACCATACCACATCTGAGGATCGAGTTTTCAAAATTGTAATATAAAAATCCTCCACACCTGTATATTTCCACATCATTTGACTTGGTTGCTGGACTCCTAAAAGAGAAGTGTGTTTTCATCTCGTTGTTTATTGCTATGGCCTCTGCATTTTTTTTTTTTTTTTTTTTACATATAAGCACTTAGAAAAAGCCAAACACAAACAATAATTACTAAGCATCATGGGATGGGAGCCAGCAGAGATGACCTCAGACAGAAGTGATTTCTTTTTCTTCTTTTTATCTCTACTCTTAAAAGGAGCTGTGGGTTGCAGCGGCAGCAAGGGTTTTGGCCCAAAGAACAGAGGTTAAAATAAAGGTTCTGTGGTTCTCAATGAAATGTAGCTCTAAAAAATCGGAAGTTGTCTATATTCCACCAAAATGGAGCAAAATAATTCTAACTTCTGTGTAAAAATTTCCCCTTCTAATGGCCCTCTTTTTTCATATTTGAAATCATTTATAATGCAAGACAAAACTGGCTTTTACTCTGCATTTCTATTCTTGTCTGAGGTTAATGCCTGACACATTTCCTCTCCTGCATCCTAGCTTTTGATTTTAGGGTAATAATTTGGTTTCACCTGTGATTCATGCATTATATATTAACCCAAGAAATATTCACAGGACATGAACCGTGTGCTGTGCACTGAGGTATACGCACTGGGGCATGGAGTCTAGCTGAAAAATGTAAGTGCAGACAGATCCCATCCTAAGGGAGTGAGGGTAAGCCTGTGCAAAACTTCCGTTATATGGAAGATTAAGTCCAACCTTCTTCGTACGGCACGTGAAATCGTTCACAATTTCACTGCAACCTAACTTGGGAGCCTCACTTATGCCCATCTCCCCTGCGTACCCATTTTGCAGACATACTGTCCTATATTTGGATTCCCTTCACATGGTATGGTCTTCTGCACCTTCTTGACTCCATGCAAGCTGAGCTCTCTTTCAGAAATACCTGCATGTCCCTTCTATTATACATCAAGATGTAGTTCTTAATGTCAACTCTTCATGGTTCTTGATTCTGATATTTGGGTAGAGTTGGTGTCTAAGGTGGGGGGGTATTTCGGTAGCTAAGAGTAGAGGCTTTCTCCTTTTTACTTGTACTGTATTACGATTATTTAAAAAACTGATTCTCTCCCTTACTCTTCCTATCTCTGTTCTCCACAACATATGGCCGCAAAAGCACAGTGCAGAACCCACTAAAATTTTATTTAAATCAATGAATGCTATGGGAGCACAGAAAGAAATATTGATCCTTGCCTCTAGATGAGGAATCAGGGAAGACTTCTAGGAAGAAGAGGTTTATTTCACTTAAAATTGTACCACAACTTAAAAAAATCAGTCCAAAATTGGCTCTATAAAAAACATTTCAGACTCACAGTATTATTTAAAAGGCTAAGAAAGTGATACTACATCGCTCCTTTTCTTTAAGAAGTCCAACCAGCTTTTCTTGACATATTTCTGCACAGACCCTGCATCCTAAAGAACCACAGAGCTACCTGGAAAAAAACAAAAAAAGAGTTTTGAAATCTGTATAAGTGGTTTTAGGCTCTTAGAGATAATTTTATAAATAACTAACACACAATTAACATGATCATGTGTGAGTTATTATCCTCAAAATGTTAAATAAACATTTTCCTTAAGATTTCTCCTAGAAATAATTTTCTAGTTATTTGATTTTTATTGCAGTTTAATTAGAAATACGTCTCCATTCCCTGAAAATATAAAACAAAATCACATTCCTCTTTAGCTGTCCCTTAAGTCTTTGAAACGCTGAGCATACCATTTCAATATAAAAAACTTAAGTAAATCTATCTATATAATCTGTTTACTTTATTACATTCCTCCTTTGATAATCTCTGAATGTAGTTTCTAGAGTAAAACAGAATATAAATATTCTTAAACCAAATCATGTAGGCGAATTTACAACTAAATGCTTCTTTGTGTAATCTGTAAATAAGGCATTTAACTAAGAAGTTTGTTTACAAAAAAAGCGTCTGGTTGGCTTTTTTAAAAGTGAATGTGATGCTCATTAAGGCAGAGTATTGACAACACCAGATATCTCTGTCTTCGAAGCACTTGCAGAAGTGTGTACAATTCTTCCTTTATTTTACAGTGCCTGTCTCTAACTTTCTTGCTCCAAAACCACTCAACAGCCCTAGAGAGACTTTTCTATAGGTGTCATGAATGGGGGAAAAGAAAAAAAACAGTTCTGAAATATTGTTTACTTCTCTAGCATTTAAAGGACAATCATGGGGTTCTGAGGGCGGTAGAAAATGAGCAATCCACTCACTCAGAAATGGTTATGAATATGTTTTTGGTATAAAGTTTGCGTTCGTACTTAAGAGAAGAGTTGCAGTTGTAATGGTCACCATGAACTTCCCGAAGCAAGTACACATCTTCATCTAGCTCAAGGAAGGAGCAAGGAACACAGTAGCAATGCCTTGCCTTTGGGGTGTTCTTAAGTTACGTCTGCCGGAGCTCACACATTAAGGAATAGAGAGTCCAATATATTAATAATTCATCGTCTATTCTTGGATAGATGGAAATTATTCCCTGCAACAGTGATTCTCAATCTGTCTTCTGTTTAATACACCTAAAGGATATGACTGAACTCCTATTTTCCACCTGATAGAGTGGCTCCCTGAGATCTTGATGTGCTAATCGAAAAGAAGCAGGCTTCTGTAAACTTACTTAAATGTTTGCTTTGTTTGTTCTTTGGTAGAATTGTCAAACCCAAGAAAGAGATGCCTTACTATGGCTGTTCCTACAGTCGTGGAACCTATATTGTCAAATGTACCGGAGAGTACAGAATACTTTGTATTACCCTAAGAAGTCAGAACTAAGACCAATGGATGGAAATCATTGGAAAATAGATTATTTCCCCCCCACCCAGAGTATAAGAGCTGCCTAACAATCACACCTACCCAATCATAGAATAAACTGCTTCTAAAATGTTGAATTTTCTTTCAACAAAAATATATAAGCAGCCACCAGGTGATATCTACCTGGGGTTCTTATAGAATAAGAACATGGCTCATTAGCAAAACTCTGGATTGGAGTCTCAATAGTGGGCGTCACAATATGACACAGTATCCCAGTATCTCACCCCTCCCCCACCACAAATTCTTAGACAATTATTTAACCTTATATAAGCCTGAGTCACAGTGAATGCCAATTTTTACTCTATACATACCTTTAGACTACTGTCAGATTCATATGAGATAATGGATGTTAATATTTATTTTAAAAACTTAGTCATAGTGGATGTCGTAAAAAATAAAGCATCCACAGGCTTATATTGTAAGTTAGTTTCAATACCCTACCTATCAGGACTCTTATTTGCAAAAATCATAATAAAGGAAAAAGTGACATTTGGTAGAAACCCTAATTGGGAAAAAAAAATCACAGTTCCAAATGGCAGATAACAGAAAGGTTTGGAGTTATTCCTCTGTGAGGATGACAGCATTCACTTATAAAGTTTCAAATAAAATGCCAACCCAGTAATGAGCTCTTTAAACAAGGTACAGTGAATCAATAAACCCCTAAAGTAAATGATATACATATCGATTTAGGGTAAGGAAGGAAGACCTGACTCCAGGGAAGACTTAGCAAATTTTAATGAAGTTGAAATGGAAATAAAGGGAGAAGGAAGAAAGAAACTCAACTGAAAAACACTTTTTCTGCATGTGTGCTAACAAACTGTGTTCCAGGGAACCTTGCCCATTGCTAGTGATAGAAAAGTGAGGGACAGCCCTTGTGCCCAACACACTTCAATTTAAAGAAGAGGCTGTGTCTGGGCATGGTGGCTCACGCCTGTAATCCCAGCTACTTGAGAGGCTGAGACAGGAGGATTGCTTGAGCCCAGGAGTTCGACACCAGCCTGGGCAACATAGTGAGACCCCATCGCTAAAAAGAAAAATAGATAATAATGATATTAATAAAAATAATAAAGAAGAGTCTATAGAAAGACTGCACATATAATGCTAAGTATGTCCCAAGTTGACAAGGACAGATGAATGATAAAGATAGGGCGCCAATGTGAATTTCACAATCACAGATACTCATACATTGTACCAACACTAAGCTTTTGAGAAATAAACTGGAAGACTGGATTAGAAAAAGTCTAATTGCAAGCCTTAGTAATCCAAGATAACTACAAAATTGTTGGTTTTACAACTGAGAGCTAGATGTTGTTTGTAAAAGATTTATACCTAGGTCCCATTGAATATAAATGTCATTATGAAATCAAGAAGAGGAATAAACATCCAAGGTTATTCTCCCTTTTAATTCTCACATCATAGTCATTCATTTATTCAATAAATATGTATTGGGTACCAAGTATGTGCCTGGCAATGTTCTAGGCACTAGAGAATCAGCAATAAATAAAACAAAATCCCATGGCCTAGTGCACCTTACATTCTAATAAAGGAAGAAAGATAATGAACACTATAAATAGGAAAAATGTATGTAAAATGGTAAAAGGTGTTGTGACAAAAAATGAAGCAAGAAAATGGGATAGGAAGTGCTGAGGGTGGGAATGGGGGGATTCGATTCCAATTTATTCGTGGTCATGGAAAGTTCCCTTGATTGGGTGTCGTTGGAGCAAGGACCTAAAAGGTGCGGAAATGAATTGTGCAGCTGTCTGCGGACAGAGATTTTCTGGTGTGGCGACATGGAGCACGGAGCTCCAGGGCAGAGCATGCCTGGGGAGGTGCAGAAAGAGCCAGGTGGTCCTGTGGCTAGAGCAGAGAGACAAGGAGAGGATTAGAAGATAATGTCTGAAGAAATGAAGGGACAGATGGTATAGGATCTTGGCAGCCATCAGAAGATTTTTGGTTTTACTCTGAGTGAGATGGGAAGCTACTAGAAGCTTTAGAGCAGAAGAGAGACAGGATCTGAGTTTTGTTTTAATAGGATCACCATGGATGACGTTTTGAGGATAGAATGTAGGCAGTCAAGGGTGGAAGAAAGGAAACCCAACTGTGTTAGTTTTCTCGTGGCGCTAGAACAAATGATCACAAACTTAGTGGCTTAAAATGGAAACAATGTGCTACCTTATAGTTATGCAGGTTAGATGTCTCCCTGGGCTAAAACCAAGGTGAGCACAGGGCCGTGTTCCTTTCTGGAGGCTCTGAGAGAGCACCTGTCTCCTTGCTTTTTCTGGTTTCTGGAAGGACAGTGAGAGATGCAAAGCTTCAGGCTTTGGAGATGGAGGAAGAGCTCAGGAGCCCAGCAGTGTGGACAGCTGCAGGCAACCTGGCTCGTGAGCCTTCCCCATCTCCAGAGCCTGCAGCTTTGCATATCGCACCGTTCTGGAGAGTCACGTCTCCATGTCACTCCCCCTGACTCTACCATTCTTCCTTCTTATCACATCAGGGAAAGATTCTCCATTTTTAAGGACCCATGTGATTAGATTGCGCCTCCCTGGATAATCCAGGACACTGACCCCATCTCAAGGTCCTTAAATTAATCACATCTACAAATTCCCTTTTGCCATGTAAGGCAACGTACCCACAGGTTCTAACGACGAGGTCGTGGGCATCTCTAGGGGATGGAGAAACGTTTTTCTGCCCATCAAACCAATGTACCACAATCTACCTTTTACTTATGTTATTCTTATTTGCGTACTTGCCTTGCCCTCTTTCCAAAACAGCTAACTCTTCGTAGGGATGGACTCAGTGGGTCTCTCTCACCTCGGTAGCCGTGTCTTGTTTCCTGGTCTGACCTGTCTCACTACCTGCTTAGCTTTGGAGTTTCCGTTCCCATCAGTGGGAAGGCAAAACCGGATAATCATGGACTAGCAAAAGACTCCTGCGATCTGAAAGCAATATAGGATTTGGGAAGCTGTACGTTCTGTCTGTATAGGAAGTTTATATCCACACTGGCATGGGCACAGCAGGAGGAGATGCTCGGAGACGTGCTGAAGGGTGCTAGACCACCATCTGCGTGAAGGCAGAAGGACAGACCGTTCGGCATATGGAGGTACGTTTCCAGCTCTGTGACTCTGTGACAAAAAGTCCTCCAAGTAGAATGGAGATGGGCTCCATAAAGAAAATGAAGTATTTGTCGCCATCCTACCCCGAGCACTTTATATTTGGAAAGATTTTGCATTGTTCCTCAAACATATGGTTAGTCTATCTGATGGGTTATTTTTGTCTTTTACCCCAAGACAGAAGTTTAAATTAATATAAAGTAATGATTCTTATTGACATTCCAGGTAAGGACTACCCAGGGCTTGAGGATTATGCAAGCGATTGATCTCTGGAATAAAAGGTTTCGTTAAGTTATCAAAGATAATAGTCACTTTCATTGAAGACTAAGCACGGTTCGCCAAGAACACATTAATATCCACATCTGTGATATTTCAAGAGAGACTAACTCAGCTGTGACAGCTAATGAAAGTGACTGAAGGATGTGAATGTTAAAAGATCGGTACAAATCAAGAATCAATTAACGAATCTCATGAGTCATAAGAGTCTCTAGTGTTTTCTCCAAGCCCCACCAGCCCGTAGGTACAAGTGGTTCAGCATGCAGAGTTGGCGTCACGTTCCAACAACTCTCGTTCCCCATCTGCGCATGCAGGATGCCCCGTCCTTATAAAGTTCTTGCACGTGCATGGGAACCAGGCTCCTTAGCTGTAGCCATGATTTGCCAAGCACGGTATTTTTCCTCTCTTCTTGTCCCGGTCCTTTGTGTCCGGGAACTATGGGATCTTTCACATGTTGCTATATCCACAGACTGCCGTTCCTCTCGCCAGGTACTGCCACCTCTGCAAGGTGCTCCTGGTGCTTCTGCTTGGTCTGTCACCATGCCATGTGGGGCATTCGAGCTGCCAGAGTTTTTGCAGTGCTAGCAAATGAGTAGTTGCATTCATCTCTCACTCTTCTACAAAACCTGTTAAGTACTCTGTGAACGGTTTGTAAAGCATTGTGTCTTACAGCATTTTAGTGGAATGACTTAAGTTTGCACTTAACAATCCCATTCCTCACCGAACCTTCACCGAAACACTCTACGACATTCTGGTAAGAGTTTAGTCTTTACTCTAAAAACAGCAGCTAAAGGTTAGAGAAAAATTTAATCGATATAGAGCAGGTGGATCTGGGTGGGATGGGAGGAGGGCAAATGGAATCTGCAGGATGTGGTAATGAACAGGAAATGGGAAGGTGAACAGACAGTTGTGCTTCTCACCGAGCTGAGGGCTTGGTTGTAGGGGACAGTCACAAGACTCTCCTGCCTTCCTGCTTTCGAGAATATCATCCCATTAATATGGGAAAGGAGGCAGCCACCAAATAAACACATGGACCCTGTTATCTTGCTCTACTTGTCTCTTCCTTCAGTACCTAGCAGCAGTTCTAATATTTAGTAAGGGTTTTAAAATGAACTGCTTTGTCGATGAATTATTTTTATTAGTTTTCCATCCCCTTAATATGTTTTCACATATTTATTGATTATGCTGTATGCCACCATCTTTTGGTTTTTCTTTTTTTTTTTTTTCCATCCCCTTAAGTTAAAACCAATATATCAGATGGGCCTTTCCAAACAAGAAAAAAATCGAGAGAAGTTAGAAATTAATATTTTCAATGAAAAATGAAACAGAATGACAAATGACTTTTTACAAAAGAGCTATTATTATAGGGTTTTGCAACCTCAGCACTACGATTTTTTGAGGTTATGCAGGGCTGTCCTGTGTAGGATGTTTAGCAATATCCTTGGCCTCTGCCTAACAGATGCCAGAAGTAAGCATCCTCCTCGTTAACCATGACAACCAAAGATGTCTCTGGACACCGTCCAATTCTCCCATGGGACATTATGAGCCGATCATATTGGAATGTGATTAGTGCTGTTAAGTCACACACAACAGGACCCAAGTCTAACAAGCCTATGTTCTTTGAGAAGATGGGGGGACATTGTTTGGAAAAGTCTCGTAGAAGAAATGACATTTGAGGTGGCCCGTGTGACAAGAGTAATAAAACGTGCTAGGTAGGAAAAAAGCTATCCCAGGCCAGACCCGCATGTCTCAAATTGCACAGCACGTTGAAGATCGACAACTCATCCTTTGCCGGGTTAGTCCGTGAATTCTAGTCCATCCACACTCACCTTTCTGAAGTCTGCACGATTAGTGTAGTAGGTTCTCCGATCTTTAGCAATTAGAAAGGCAGAGCTGCCTTTTATTTCCCTGTTGCCTTGAGATCAATCAAAAGGGTCAGCATAAGCCAGGATCCCTGTCCCGAATTCTCGAGGGAGAGAAAAGGTAATCACGGCGAGAGCATCACAGCTCCGCAATCTTCCATTAAGCCACCGTGAGCACCCTGGGGACATGCCCAGTGTCGTGTCTGTCCAGGCCACTGCCGCGAAAATCTCACTGCGGTGCTTGCTTGATTTGACTGGTTCTCACCCAGAGTCCTCACTTTCCGTTTTCCTCCTACGATCAGATTCCAGTTTGACACGATTCCTGGTTGTGAATACTTCAGATGACTAAAAAGAAACACTGTTAAATGGCTTTGGACAGCAATTTCTGAAAAATTTTGTAATCCAAAATAGATAGGACAGGATCTCAGTCTATTGCAGGAAAGGCTGATTACGATGGATTGTATTAGACTTTTTCTGGTTCATGAAATTAATAGCATGTCATTCAAACTCCTTTGTTAACAGGATATAAAAGTAAAACAACTTATTTTCAATTTCCTAGCCCTCAGGCAGGTCATGTGTGGCATTAATAACTTTCCCAATCATAACAATTAATTGTTTTTATATTTGATGAAAAAAAAAAGTCTGATAACATTAGAAGTTCCGTAATGAGAAAAACAGAAGGAAGAATAATCACAAATGTGATAGAACTAAAACGGCATTAGCCAGAAATAATTTTCTACGATTATGAAAGGAAAAAGTATGATTTCTGCCCCAAATCTGTTACTTGCAAATAATGTGATAACGGCTGATATATTTTCAGTAGTACTTATTATGGTTTAAAAGAGCCTAGAATTTATTTTTTAAATATAACTACTACTGCAGCCTTATTTTTTATAATATTCTATTTTCCATATATTTCCTGAGGCCTCCCGAGTAGCTCGGACTACAAGCACGCACCATGACAACCGACTAATTGTTTCTATTTTTAGTAGAGACAGGGTCTCGCTCTTGCTCAGGCTGGTCTCAAACTCCTGAGCTCAAGCGATCCTCCCACTTTGGCCTCCCAGAGTGCAAGGATTACAGGCGTGAGCCACCGCGCCTGGTCTTAAAGTTCTTTCAAAGGAAAGTTCCATAATATTAGGGGATGATGTAGGATCACTATTCACATCGTTTTAAATCAGATATCCTAGAATCTGATCCTCCTGCCTGGGAAACACTGAAAATCAAATATTAATGCTAATAACAACATATTTTGTTGGGTTCTATACCCTGAATCCTAGCTGAGTCTAATCTGAGCTTCAGGTATCTCTTGCCACGTCTCATGAGTTGGTGAGGGAATCACAGCCTGGTTTGATCGCCCTGTGCCGTTGTTTCAGATTAACTTTACATCCTCTGGGAAGATTCAGTGCAGGCACAGACTGAAGGCACTTAGCCAAATCATGGAGTATTTTGTGAGACATGTGAGTAAAAAAGCAGCAGAGCCTAGGGTTCAAGGTGAAAAACCGTGGCATGAAATGGGTTAATGCATCATTTCCCACTTCCACGTGGGCCAGAGCATGATCCTCTGTCCTGTGAGGACAAAGGGGAATCGGGTAGTATTTTGGAACTTTGAATGTGACAGGATTAGGAGAATCAGAGTGACCATTCCCGTGCAGGCGTCAGTTTCGGGGTTCCATACTCCAGCAGCCCCTCTGGGCTCTGGACACCAACCAGCAAGAGGATTGTCTTGGAAGAAATGAAGCTCTACGTGAGAGATCACGCAAGGCACCCCTGTGGTCCCCAGGCCATCGTGTGACATACCATGTTTCCCTGAAAATAAGACAGGGTCTTATATTTATTTTTCCTCAGGAAGACACCCTAGGGCTTATTTTCAGGGGATGTGTTATTTTTTTTAAGTACGGTGCAACCATATACATTGATTCAAATAGAGTGAAGTCATCTTCTTCTGGAACATCATCATAACTTTCCAAACCCCGAATTCCATCCTGAATTTCTTGCGACTCTATTTCCTTTAGAACCATTGGCTCCAATCTCTCATGTCGAGCACTAGAGCTCTCATGGGGCAGATGAGAAGGGCCGCTCGTGTTCTTTACCGCTCCGAGATGAAATGATGCACTGCATAGCCACGCCCATCACTAGGTCTTATTTTCAGGGTAGGGCTTATATTGCACAAATGCTTAGCAATCCTGCTAGGGCTTATTTTATGGGTAGGTCTTATTTTCAGGGAAACACGGTAGGTGGGGAAGATGTGCCAATGACATGAGACTGATGTAATCTGACAGGCACAGGAGCATGTTTATTTTCTCCATAGACCTACCCTATGAGCTTCTGTTCCAGTGTTGAGCTTGGCTTAGGGTGCCCATCCTTGAATCCTTCATTGCCCGCTGACCTCTTCACTGATAAACTTCTGAGTTGAGATTAACTGAAGTGCTCACAATTTCCCTTTATAAATCAATTTTTGATAATACTGTTCTTTCTCTAGCTTTTACCCTTTTCATAGCTAATTTTAAAAAAAACCATCTAATATGAAATAATGTATTAAAGATTTGGTTTCCTTTTTTAAAGCTGGAATGCTTTTGATAACATATCTTAAGAATGTTATAGCCAATTACTATCTTGAAGGAAAATAAAAAGCTTTGAGATAAGGAAATTCCATTTCCTATACAAAAGAACCATTAAACCAAGTCCCATAGACCATGCATTTACCTGTAAAGAACTGAATGTTTAACTAAGAACCTACAAACATCTGGAAAGCAGATACTTTTCAAAAATTCTCCGTACTATTCTCTGAATACCTTGAGTTTAGCTAATTATAAGAATGCTCTTTCTTTTAACACAGTATTTAAAATCGGGGATGTTAAGATGATGGGGATCAAAGAGTCGTCTCTAACTTGTCTTTATGGAAATGGTATGTTGGCACGGTCGATTGTTACAAGAAATCACTCCTCCCTGTGTCTGTGCCCTTTTGCAAAGTGACCTTGCCACTCCCGCCATCAAGAAGGAGCGTCTATTTCTTCACCTTCTCATGACCAGAATGACCTTCTCACTTGCTTTGACCAATAGAATGTGCCAGTACTGAAACTGCAGATTCCATCTAGACCTCAAGGGGCCTGGAAGCTTCTGCTCTCGCCCTCTTGGGACCTTGGATTACCATGCTCTGCAGGTGAGAGACCATCTGGAGGTGACAGGACACAGTCAGCATGAATTGTCAGATATGAACAAAGCTATCCTCAGTTGAGTTGTCACATGGCTGAAGCCACAGGAGGGACTTCAGATGAGACCAGGGAAAGAATTGTCAAGATTACTAATGCAGAGCATGATGAGACATTAAAAAAAAAATCATTATTGTCTTAAGACACTAGGGTTTAGAGTGTTTCGTTATGTGGCAGTAATAACAAAAATAATTCAATATGTTCTTTCCTTCCCCTGAAAAACAAGATCCCCTGAGAAGTGAGATTTTTTTTTTTTCAAAGAACCTGCTGTTCTAAATTTTTTGTTTATCCTCATTCAATATACTGTTTCAATCTCCGTGTCAAATGCCAATATGGAAAGTACTTTCATTGTCACAGGCAATCGACGAACACAGAAATTAAGCATTACGTCGATACAAAGTGAAGGTTGTTTACTTACAAATCTTATTTTCACTTGCTTTGGAAGCAGAAGAAAAGTTATGAAAATTAAAATATAGACAAAACCACAAAATCTAAAGTGGAATAACATACATACCGAAGGGTCTTTTCATTAAACTTTCAATATCATATGGAGGAAAACTACTTCTTATTCGGTTGATGAACTTTTATCACAGATAGAGTTTTTTTATAAATATCTGTCACTGAATGAAAATGTTAGATCTAGATGGAATTTTAAAGATTATTTATCAATGACAAGTCTGCCTATTTCATTTTGGAGATGAAGAAACTGAGGATAAGTGAGTTAAATGTCTTGCCCAAAATCATGTAACAAGTTAGTGATCCACCTTCTAAGGTGAGGAGGAACAAACTCATAGATTAAATACTGGCTCGTGGTCTCACATCTTATAAGTGGCAGTTCCAACTGCCCCTTTTTTCAGCTTCACCATCATGACTCTCCCAAATTGAAAAAAAGCTGAACTAAAAAAAAAAATAATGAGTCATTTAGAACCTAGTGGAAAGAGAAGTGAAAAATTGGTTTTGTTGATGGAGAACGGAAGCGCACAGGCTGATTTAAAGCAGGTAACAGAGGGTTTCTGGCCCTGCCTCACCTTATGGGGCCTTTTCCTGGCTCTGCTTGGAAACACTCTGGGTACCTGAGCTGCCCTATTTATGAGTCATTCTCAATTACTTACACCCTGAAGTAGAGTTCAGCCTGAGGGGTGGGAAGCTCTGAGTCAGGCTGGTAAGAGAAGCCCAAAAGTAATCACACCTACCATTACAAAGCTCTGTGTTGTGCCGAGTGCTATGCTAAGTGCATCTAAGCATTGTATAAACTGACTCTAGGGAAGAATTATTGATGTCAGAGCTGATTATTCAGACCTTCCAGACTTCCAGACACACATAAACCTTCAGTGAGATGAGAGAGAGAAAGAGAAACCAAAATATCCTGCACCAAAGATGACTTGGTGCCTTGCGTTCACTTTTATTGGATGCATTTTTTTTTTGGAATGCAGGTATGAGCAGCCCTGGTTTGAGGATATTTGTGAAGGTAGATAATAACCAGGCTTAACTAATTCAGTGGTGATAGGTTATACTGCTTACGAGTTGATGGCTCAGAAGACAATAAATGCCTTCTCCTGTGTTTGCTTTGCAAAGCCCAAACCACATATTGGCAGAGGCATTACCACAGAAGGCTGGAATAGAAATGGAATGACATTTCAGCCCAACACATTCTGTTTATTTAAGCTGTTGTTGATATTTGTCCTTGAGACTCAATTTAATTTACCCTCCGTGACAGAAACCATAGCTACTTTACATTCATATGGATGACTTACTCTCATAATTCCCTTTGATTAAAAACTGATCAGTATTAATTTCCAGGAAGCAAGATATATTCCTTTTCTTATTTTTGTTTTCTTTTACAACTATTTTTTTCCCCCTATGGGGCAATACATTATTACAGTCTATACCCAGGGGCTGGAAGACTGGAGCTGGGAGACAGAATGAGCTGGCTGGGAGCCCAAAGCAGGTAGCCGATTGTGCAGACTCCCTGGTGGGCTGTGTCTTTGATCTGAATATCATCATAGTTGAGTAGAGGTCTGGGGAAAATCCAGAGCAATTATTGAGTGGGAGTAGTGAAGATAAATAAGGGTGACTCCCGTTAACAGATCCAAGGCTCCCAGAACAAGAATTGCAAAGGAGAGATACACCAGGCATCAGTAGACATTGGTATGGGAGAAGGAGATGAAGAGTCTTGGAATGGCGACGAGGAGCTAGCAATGTGGTAGAGCCGCATTGACAAACATTAGGGTGCCTGGCCAAAGTCCCAGAGAAGGTCGGAGGGAAGACCACCCCGCTTTAATTATTGACCAGTCTGCCTGAGTGAGCTTCTAACCCCAAGTCTTCAATGTAAAGGTTTTGATGCACATTCATTACTTTATTTTTATTTATTTATTTTTCAGCATATTATGGGGGTACAAATGTTAAGGTTACG
>VBSM01003198.1:3170314-3208702 GCA_008086735.1 Cheirogaleus medius | reverse complement strand
AAAAAAAAAAAATATTTGAGCAGAGACCTAAAGGACAGGGGAGAGAAAACCATTCAGGAATCTGGGTAAACACATGTCAGGCAGACAAAAACAAGTACAAAGTCCTTGAGAAGGGAATGCATGGAACAGACAGGAGGCAGGTGTGGCTGGGGAGAGTAGTAGGTGAGATCAGAAAAGTAGATAGGGCCAGAAAGATTTTACAGGTAAAATTAAGGACATTTTGTTTTCAATAAGAAGGGAAGTCACTGAAATGTGGGAGCCAAGGAGAAACTTTCTCTGACTTGGGGTTTAGGAGAATCACTCTGGCTGCTCTGTTGAATATAGATGGTGGGGCTTTGGTACTGACGCAGAGAAATTAGTTCAGAAGCTTTTGCCATAACTTAGGATTCAGACAATAGCAACGGCAGTGTGGGGAGAAGTGATCAGCTTCTGAACATAGTAAGAAGGCAGAGCATCTAGGACTTGCTAATGGGTCTGGTACAGGATGCAAAAGAAAAGGACATCAAGGATGACCCCGTTAAATGGACAATCTGAGCAATTAGGAGGATGCTGCTGCTTCTTGCTGAGATAAGAGAAATTGTGAGAGGGAAAGTCTAGGTCACAGTTGGGGTTGGGAATAAAGATATTGTTTGTGGACATGTTAAATTCGAAACGTACATTAGACATCTAAATGGAGATGTCAAGCAGATAGTTGCATAAAGAGTTTGGAATTCATGCTTGAGATCTGACTTTGGAAGTCCTTAGAGTGAAGTTGGTATTTTAAAGCCATTACACTGGATGAAATTATTCATGGAGTAAGTGGGAAAAAGGGAAGATCTGGAGAATAAACCCTGGGCTACTCTGAAGTTGGGAAGTTGGGAGATAAGGAATAATCAGCAGAGGATGCTGAGAAGGAGTGGCTGACAAGGGAGAAGTCTAGATGGAGTGGTATTCTGCAAGGCAAAAGGACAAATATTTCAAGAAGGGCAAGGGTAACACTCTCACCGAGTAAAGTGACTGAAAATGACCATTAGGATAGCAACACGGAGGTCTTTGTCGATCCTGACGTGAGTCGTTTTGATGGAGTAGTGGAAATGAAAGCTGATTTCAATGAGTCTGGAAGGAAATGTGTAGAGACAAGTTGTAGATAGTGGGTATAGTCAACACTTTTAAGAATGTTTGTTGTAAAGAGAAAGAGAGAAATGCAGCTATATTTGAGATTAAAGTGCACCATGGTAAATGAGACATGGGAAGGAGAGATCTATTTTTTTCAGACGGGTGGAGTGGAAAGCCCTAAAGAGGTGGTAATGTAAAGGGCTTGGATGGATGGGCATGGGAAGATCTTTCTAGCCATTTCATAATCAAAGCACAGAAGTGTTTTAGGAATAGCATCGAGAGATGTGGCTTGAGAGAGTGCGGTTCCTGAGGGTATAAACTGCAGTGAATAGAAAAATGCAACCAGAAAATTAGGTGAGGGTCCAATTAGGGAAACCGTGAAATATGGGCTGGGGAGTTGATACTTTAAGTGACGTAAACAGGAAATTAGCAGAGGTTTTTCAACAGATGACTTTTAATGATTACTTTGGCAGATTGTTTGGATTAGAGGGCTCATTAGAGGATCGAGCAGAATGGAACAAGGAGATAATTAGAAAATAATTTCATTTTTGAAGGGGAGGAATAGAGGCCTCAATTAGGAGGTTGAAATAGGACAGATTTGAAAAACATTTCAAAAATCGATAATAAGTTACCTATAGTGACTGAGGGAAGAAGGAGTTTGATGACAACACTAAGGTTTTCTGGAGGGTTCAGGCAGACTGGTGATAAGTTTAACGTGGTAACAGAAGGGGAAAACATTGGTTGTGGGGGTGCATAGTTTTCTATTTCATGCCAAGTATTCTGGTTCAATGCTGACCTAAATTAACCTCATATGAGGAAATTCTATGAGTCCCTCAAAAATAAGAATGGCAGAAAGAAGGCAAAATGTAGAGAAAAGAAGAGATTGGTTTGCAATAAATGCCCAGAGTGATAAAAAGGCATACTTGGGGAAGTCATCACTTTTTGGAGAAAGCCAGGGCTTGGCATTTCTCCCTGTTGTTACAACCATACCTCATTTTGTTGGGCTTTGCAGATATTGTGTGTTTTACAAATTGAAAGTTTGTGGCAACTCCGCATTGGGCAAGTCTGTCAGCGCCATTTTTTTTTTTTTAACATCGTGCTCACTTCGAGTGTCTGTGTCACATTTTTGTAATTGTTGCAATATTACAAATTTTTCCATTATTATTATATCTGTCATGGCGATCTGTGATCAGTGGTCTTTGATGTTACTATTGCAATTGTTTTGGGGCTCCGTGAACAATGTCAGTAGAAGACAGCGAACTTAATTGATAAATGCTGTGTGTGTGTTCTGACTGCTCCACTGACTAGCCATCCTGTTTCTCTCCCTCTCTTTGGGCCTCCCTATTCCTTGAGAAACAACAATATCGAAATTAGGCCAGTTAATAACCTGACAATGGCTTCTGGTGTTCAACTGAAAGGAAGATAAATGATTAAGCTTAGCGAGGAAGGCATGTTAAAAGCTTAGACAGGACAAAAGTTAGGCCTCTTGTGCCAAACAGGTATCCAAGTTTTAAATGCAAAGAAAAAGTTCTTGAAGGAGAGTAAAATTGCTACTCCAGTGAACACATGCATGAGGAGAAGAAGATGAAACAGTCTTATTGCAGATATGGAGAAAGTTTTGGTGGCCTGGATAAAAAAGATCAAAGCATCCACAACCTTCCATTAAGCCAAAACCTACTCCAGAGCAAAGCCTTAACTCTCTTCAATTCTATAAAAGCTAGGACAGGTAAGGAAGCTGCAGAAGAAACGTCTGAAGCTAGCAGAAGTTGGTTCATGAGGTTTAAGGAAAGAAGCTGGGTGAAGCAGTATGTGCTAATGTAGAGGCTGCAGCAAGGTATCCCAAAGATCTAGCTAAGATCATCGATGAAAGGAGCTATGCTAAACCACAGATTTTCAATGTAGATGAAATAGCCTTATACTGGAAGAAGACGTCATCTAGGACTTTCATAGGTAGGAGAGGAGAGGTCAATGCCAGGCTTCAAATTTTTGAAGGATAGGCTGACTCTCTTGTTAGGGGCTAATGCACCTGGTGACCTCAAGTGGAAGCCAATTGTCATTTACCATTCTGAAAATCCAAGGGCCCTTAAGAAGATTATGCTAAATCTACTCTGCCTGGGCTCTAGCTATGGAGCAAAAAAGCCAGGATGACAGCATGTTTGTGTATAGCAGTTTACTGAATATTTTAAGCCCACTGTTGAGACCTACTGTTCAGAAAAAAAAGATTCCTTTCAAAATATTACTGCTCATTAACAATGCACCCAGTCACCCAATAGCTCTGATGGAGATGTATGAGGAAATAAATGTTGTTTTCATGCCTGCTAACACAACATCCATTCTGTAGCCCATGGATCAAGTAATAACTTCAACGTCCACGTCTTATTATCTAAGAAATATGTTTTATAAGGCTATTGCCATAGATAGTGATTCCTCTGATGGATCTGGGAAAAGTGAATTGAAAGCCTTCTGGAAAGGATTCACCATTGCAGATGGCATTAAGAACATTTGTGATTCACAGGAGGGGGTCAAAATGTCAACACTAACAATAGTTTGGAAGTTGATTTCAACTCTCACTGAGGATTTGGAGGGGTTCAAGACTCCAGTTGAGGGAGTAACTGCAGATGTGGTAGACACAGCCAGAGAACTAGAATCAGAAGTACAGCCTTAGGAATGTGACTGAATTGCTACGATCTCATGATAAAGCTTTAACGGATGAGGAGTTGCTTCTTATGGATGAGCAAGGAAAGTGGTTTTATGAGATGGAATCTGCTCCTGGTGAAGATGTTGAGAACACTGTTGAAGTGACATGACAGAGGACTAGCACTTAGAATATTACCTGAACTTAATCGATAAAGTAGCAGTGAGGTTTGAGACGACTGACTCCAATTTTGAAAGAAATTCTACTGTGGGTAAAATGCTATCAAACCACATCACATGCTGTAGAGAAATCTTTCATGAAAGGAAGGGTCAATCGATGCAGCAAACTTCATTGTTGTCTTATTTTATGAGATTGCCACAGCTGCTACAGCCTTCAGCAACCACCACCCTGATCAATCAACACCATCAACACCGAGGCAAGACCCTCCACTCTCAGAAAGACTACGACTTGGTGAAGCCTCAAATGATCATTAGCATTTTTTAGCAGCATTTTAAATTAAGGTATACACATTGTTTTATAGACATAATGTTATTGCATATTTATTAGACCATAGTATAGTGTAAACATAACTTTTATACGCACTGGGGAAACCAAAGAAATTGCGTGACTTGCTTTGTTGCACTATTCTTTCTATTGCAGTGATCTGGAGCCAAACCTGCAACGTCTCTAAGCTATGCCTACAATTGTTTCAACTCTTGAACTCAGGGCTTCTGTCTTCTGAGCACCTAAGCAACTGTTCTCAGGGCCTTGACAGCTCTGATCCATACATCTTGGAGGTATTTAAAGTTGCTTTCTTCAAAAAAGAAGACATTTTAATGAGACACAAGTCTCAACCACTTAACATGATTATAGTAACACAGTAAAGACACATAACTAATCACATAATTTGAAACATACTATGTTAGAAAAGATTTAAATATTTAAATAAATTCTTTTTAAGCATCAATTTTTTATTAAAGCTCACCTTATTTTTTCAGGTCTAATAAACTCTGTGATTCCAAGTGTATCGATTATTTCATTCTTTTATGGATTTAGGATAGGGTCCTGACTTTCATCCCTCACTTTCTAACCTAAGGTCACGGAAGCAGAACAACCATCAGTTGTTCGATTTGAAGGAGTTATTTACAGTGTTTCGCTAATTTGAAGACTGGCAAGCTTGGATTGCATCCAGTGATTTGGAGTTCTCCTAGTAAGACAAATTTAAAACGGGGAAATTTCAAGACATCACCATTCATGGCTCATTGGGATTCTATTCTGAAGTATCCAAAGGGGGGTTATTTTTCTCTTGTCTTAAAGTTCCTTGGCAATACTTTCTTTATCTTCCTTCATGCGTTTATGATGCCAGTTTGTGAATGGAGCTATCATTGTGGGTGACGAGCTGCCCAGCTATCCTGGGAGAACCGAGAAACACAGAGCTTCAGCAAGGAGGCAGTTTTCCAACTTTCACTAAAGGAGGGGAAAAAAAAAATCACATGTCTACATGAGATAAACAATGCACATGTGGGTTCAAGAGAAGAAATCTTTATTATGCGAGAGATGAAACATTGTTTTTATTAAGAAGGGCAGTTATTGGATCGAGGCAGCGTTGCGCGCTGGTGTGTGGTTTTTAATACGCCATTTGTCTTTCCAACATCCACTGCCATTTTAAATGTCGCCAGTTTTCCCCAGTGGTGAGGTAAAACCATGGGAACGGCATTCAAACCACTTCACAGAGTACAAGCCAATTTTAACAAATTCATAATAAAAACCCAGCCAAATCTCTCCTTGTACTGCCAAAGTCCTTCCTGTGTATTTTCCAATTAAATATCCTTTCTCTGAGGAAGCAGGCGTCTAGAGATGCCAAAACTGAATCACTAATGTCTTTATAACAATGAGACCTCTCTGTTCTCATACCATTTCAAATACCTTAATCCCACTGGCTTTCATGAGCATTTGTAGAAGTAATGCATCTGTTCATTCATTCAGTAGATATTTACTGAACACCTACTACATACCAAAAACTGTTCTAGACTCTGAGGATGCATCAGTGAGCAAAAGAATGTCTTTTCAATCCTGGTGCTGCCGTTCTAGCAGGGAAAGCAAATAATAAGCAAATAAACAAATACATAAATAATATAATATAAGGTTGATAAAGGCTATGAAGAAAAATAGAGAAGGGAAAAGAGAGTGACAAAGTGTACCACTTTGGGCAAAAAAGACCTCACTGAAGAAGGAATAGAGATCTGAATAGGGGCAGAACATTCCAGGAAGAGGAAAAGCAAATGCCCAGGCTAGACACAGACTCACCTGTAACTAATGAAGCTGAAGCTTCAAGGCCTCCCACTCAATCAAACTCCTGCCGAGGCTCTTCCCTTTAATTCACATGGTCATACATTTTTTTTTTTTGTAAAATTTGCGCAATAAAGAATTTTAACCACAATTGGTTATGTTTTCTGCCTCTTTTTACTCCCACTTCTATTTCCATAATTCTTTCCTCCTTCCTGTCAAGTCGCGTTGGAGTAGGCAGTGGCCTTGTCAGGTTCATGTGGAGACTCATTTAGTTTGGGTTGAGTGGGATGTATTTAAGTGGTTTGCAGTTACTTTTCACTGAAGCTATTGATGGCTTCCCAGTGTAGGAATCCAGGACCCTCCCACCATCCACTGCCCAACACAGCAAACACGTTGAGGTATCTCCTAGGAAGATGCGATATTTTACTCTTTTACCTCTAACTCTTTCCAAAACATTTAGGAGATTTTGTTATTAGCATGTATTTTAAAGATAGCATATATTAGCATATATTTTAAAGATACATAATATATAAGTATATATCATAGATTATATAATATAAACATATTTTATATGTAATATAATATATACACACATTTAATATATTTAATGTATATATATACACCATCAAAGAACATTCTAAGTAAGCCAGATTATCTAGGCATAGTATTTTTCTGGTGGAAACAGGTTTTTATTGTGTCAGCAAAAGAACCAAGCAACAAATTAATCTCTTGTTTGTCAAGAAAAAAAATAAAATAGCATTGCTTCAAGCTTGACCCGAAAGAGTCACTGGAAATCTAGCGGGAATAGCTTAGGACTGGAAAAATCCTTTCGAGAAAATGACCCTGTCTGGTTCCAGCTCTGTTCTTAGTGGAATTTGGTATAAATGGCTTACAAGTGCCACTTAATGTGATGCAGTTCAAATGCTATCAGCTGTGTCACAACAGATTGGAAGTCGGCTTGCCAGGACTTCGGCTCCCAATAAGGTGCAGAGCGGCATAAATGAAAAGGCCTCATCATAGTAAATAATGCAATGAGGTTTCCAAGGAGAAGACAGATACGACTCTTATCTCTCTTGGCAGCATCATATCTGTCATTATTATAGGGTGCAGGATTCAACATGGGAATGAAAAATAAGAGTGGCTATTACCATTTGAGAGTTGAGAGGTGCTAACCTGAATGAAACAAGGCTCGTATAACAAATTCACCTTAGGAAAAACAGCACACACCACAAGATGAATCAAAAGGATCTGTTTACAAGGTAGTCACACAGTGATAAGCATTTGGGGGAGAAACCAGAGGTTGATAAATTAGATTCTATGAAGACCACGTCCTCAGAGGAATTACTTTTAAGATGAGACGCTTGCTCACATTGACTCAAGTGCTTTCAGTGTAGCTTCAGCAGGAAGCAAAGGCGTTTTGGACTTTGCTTTGCTCATGGGCATGATCCATTTCTTTTAGTTCAGTTTATTCCTTAAAACACTGTTTGGGTAACTGCAGACAATCCACTCAGTAGCAAAAAAGCAAGCTTTTCATAGAATTTACTAAGGGAGCTTAAGTACTTCAGAATCTCAAACAGCCCCTTTTCTCTCAGTCTAAATCTAGCAAGCAAAAAGTAACAGTTTTAGTCAAATTTATATTTTGCCACTATGACTCCTCAAAGCTTTGACTGAATTCTTTCCATAAAAGAGACCAATAATCCAATTTTTTAAAAAAAGCACAATACCTGTAGTTCATCTTTGTTAGCTTCCATAAAATGAATGGGGTAGGGAAAAATAAGAAAAAAAAAGTCGTTTTTTTTAACAGAATCAAATTTTACCTGGGGAAGCTGACATTTCAATTACAGATGTACAGATTTCCAAGCCAAAGGGAAATTCAAATCACACGTCAAAGCCTTTTGAAAAATAGAAGCATGTGAAGCGTTATTATATTCCTAGCAAAATATTTTTAAGAGAAATGGATCTAATAGCTATTTTTCAGTAACTTTGTGTTTCATAATGATGGGATAGAAGATCAAATATGTTTATTGTAGAGCCACCATGGGATATTAATTCTTCAATTTGAAACCATAAAAATCCTGGAATTGGACACTTAACTTTTAACAGCAAAATGCTCGAGATGAATAATGGTGTGATTTATCCAACCAGCTATGAATGATGTAATGACAAAGTGGGGACATAGTGAGAAGCAACACTGCATGTTCATCTTACAGTGCCATCTTCCTTGGGTGGCTTTTGCGACTCATTCTAAGGCCATTTTCATACTGGCAATTAACTGACACTGCTGAATCCACTAAACCACTCGGATCAGCCTGCCCACATGCCCCTTGCAGAGATGAGTGTTAAAGTGGGAAACTCAGAGGTGCAAAGCATGCCGCTGACTTCAGGAGAGACTATGTTTAATTTTTCAACTACTTATAGAATCAAAACAATCAATTTCCTGGTATGCTTGCTACCAGACTGCAAACTCTCTCTATTATGATTTGCTTATATTTTCCATAATTGAAAATAACACATGGAAGTTAATTTCACTGAGAGAACAAGAAATAATTCCTACCAATGCAAGTGCAGAAATGTTCAAACGGTCGGTTTCATTCTGCAGTTCTGGGGCAATCCCCCAGAAAGTTGAAATATTTCTGTGGGTTTCCTTCTCCCACTTAGGGATGACACAACAACTGTTTACTTAACTATGGGATTTGGGATGTGATGGTGAACTTGAAGAGGTCTGACAAGCCCGTGTACAGGAGTCAAAGATGACCCTGTATTTCGTGCTGGTGTGGCACCGTGAACAGAAATTGAGGAATAGTGGAAACGCTGATTTGGAATGAAAGGTTATCAGTCCAGTTTTAGAATACTGCGTTTGAGAGCTGGCTGTTTCCACAATTGGAAATGACCAGCAAGCAGTTAAATAAAGAGCTAAGTATGTAGAGAATGGGTCAGGTCTAGAGGTGGATATATGGAAGTCACCGGTACATAGGTTATATTTAAAGTCATAAAATCGGATAAGATCTCTAAAAATGCAAATTTTAGAGGAAAGGCATGGCCTCCCGCAACTTCTCTCTGACTATCAGAGACTGAACACTGGGCTCCATGTACTGTAGATTTTATTTAGCATAAAATCTTACATTTTTTCTTGGGTTTTTATGTTGCATTATGAAAATATCTTTATAACTACACAAAAGTCTCTCCTATTAAAAAGCCTTTTAAGTCTAAGATATTCATTACCCTTAAGACACCAGGAAATAGCATTAACAGAAGTAGCATCTGTGAATTTGTCATATAAAATAGAGAAATTAGCTGGGTGCTGTGGCACGTGCCTGCAGTCCCAGCTACTCAGGAGGCTGAGGCAGAAGGATCGCTTGAGCCCAGGAGTTGAGATCAGCCTGGGCAACATAGCAAGAACCAATCTCTTAAATTTTTTTGTTTTAATAGAGAAGTCAGAGGACGTAGCCTTGCCATAGGATATCAGATACCACAAAGCAAACCTAGGGGTGAACAATATGCTACCTCATCTCAATTACCTACAGGTAAGCAAAGCTGGACTGTGGAAGGATCAGGAAGTGATTCGTATTTAAAATATTCGATAATGTAGAAAACTTTCTCTAAAACCAAATTAACTCATAGCACTCCTTCTCCATTTTGTGTTGGGTGAAGATTAAAGTGATAATTGTAGCAACTGAATTGACATTTTTATCCATGATAAATTAGACTCAGATGCAAAATTAGATATTGAAATCATCTCACTGAATCCATGTTAATTAACAAGTCAATTAATAAGATGGATCTCAACATCGATCCTTAGTAGGCACCACCACGTCACTTTTTCCTAACTAGAAAATGTGCCATTTAGCCTATGCTTGGTTCTTATTTTAAATCTAGTTTTGTGTTTTAAAATAGTACCCCAGTTTCTTAAGTGATTAAAACTGTATATCTACTGGTGTGGACAAAAAATGGCAATTATAGATTGTTCACAAAGGTAGAAGAGATTTAAAAGATAATCTAATAGTGTTGTCTTCAAATCCTCCCAACAAAACCTTACTAGGATCCACAATCTGTAAAATAAATATGGAACTGCCCTGTTGAATCAAGGTCCCCTATCGGCTCCCTCAGCCCTGCGTGGAAGTCCAAGGGGCACAGTTTGACCATTCCTGGGTAATCCAACACCCCACCTGACATGGGAACACATCTTCCAACACCCTGGACTCATGGATATCCAGCACGTTGAGAGTCCCTCTCTCTAATGACATACCTCATGAGGTCCTACATGGTTGTAGGCTTTCTGCATGTCTAATTAAATTACTTCAACTGGTAGTTCCTTCTCTACAAGGCATTTGTTTATTCTTTCAAAAGATCTGTTTATGCCTGAAAGAATTCAGGTTGGTTAGTCAGGCATAATTTTCACTTACAGAAACCATAGAGACTTTTTTTCCCCAATAGATTCTATTTGCTTATTTGTTCAATGAACCTGCCCCTATGTACAGGTCAATGATTAATAAGAGCTTTTTGAGTGATGATGGGCCCTTCTGCACAGAAATGAATGCTTTGTTCTCTAAATAGAAACTCTAGGTGCTATTAGCATCTCATGAATCCTTGGCCTTCTTTAACCTCAAAGGCTATCTAAAATTACATTCCGAATGAATCACCCGCATCTCACGACCACAGCTCTGTGCAGCCTCTTCGGGTGGTAGACTTCACTACTGCCATTTGCATGAAACATCTGTGCTATGCATCGTGGGGTTTCCAGACTCCAGGCTCTTGCTCAGAGTTGTGCTCTTTATGGCTACTTTGTCACTTTTCCACCGTAGTCAGAGTCACTCCCTATCAGGAACAAACTTAACCACATCTCTGTCCTTGATATCCTGTACACGATCTCTGCAAGGTGGGGTGCTTGCATAAAAATCCAGGTATGCTTCAGTACTAATGTCTATTCCATGTTGGTGATTTGTCTCTTGCTGTGTTAAACCATTACCGAATTGCAGCCCATATTTGCACAACGTGTACAAACCCCTCTTGAGTCTGGTCTCAGACTCACTTGCAGCTCATCTTAAGAGATGAGGAAAAAATGTGAATTGATTCTGGAAAGTTCATTCTGATGTAGTTAGCCAGGGCAGGAGCGGGGGATAGTGGCAGATTGTGATAAGTAAGCTCGTTGTTCATCGGGCTTCGGTTGTACTGGATGTGCCCTGGATAAGCTACTTTCTCAACAAAAATATCCAATTCGTCACTCTGTAAAAGAACTCATCTTTAGCCTAAGTACCAAATGTACTGGAATTGTCCTATCCAAGCTCTTTTCTGATGGTTACTAATTTTGTGTGCGATTTTCATACTTAATCTTTTGTTTTGCATCTAACCTCAGTTCCCTGGGGGAAATTCTTCTTAAATAATAATAATGATATTAATCATAATTCAGTGAATCCCATTGTATTTAAAACCTCACAAATATCTATTTAATAGAAAAATGTATGCACCAGGATTATTAAAGGAACCACGTCCTTTCTTGCAAGATGGAAGCAGAGACACAGTGAGAGAAGTCGAGGTTCCTCTGTTCGTTTTGTGTCTCCCTTATTGTGACAGGTGATATAAAAGTAGACCAAAGAACTGCATTGCAGATCATGTCTTATCATCTTATAGGGGACTATTTCTCACTCACTCTTTCTTCCTCTCCCTTTCTTTCATTCTCCTTTCCCCTTTTTATATCAGTCACTGAAGTTAGCAAAGGTCATATCACGATGTCAGCAGCTCAAATCCTTTCCTTTCTTATAGTTTTTCTATGAATTCATTTGGCCAACAATCTTCCTTCCCATCAATTTATACCCAGGCTTGAGTCTTCCAGGGTCTGGATCCCCAACCAATCTCTCCATTTTGTATGTAGATTCCTCTGGTTTTCCTCCTCACCTATGATAAATGTAGAGATAAAAAGATGGGCTGTCCTGTCTACCTTTATCTGTGACTCGAGACACCACCTAGCTCATCCAATCCCTGGAATGTTAGAACTTGAGGAGTCCTGGCATAAACCCAGGTGTGAAAGGTTGGGAAACACTGTTATTAGTCTGGGCAAAGCCAAGTGGGGCAAAAATTCTGGTTTTGAAGAAATGCTTTCTAAGCTGAGTCAGAGAGAGTGGCTACCTAAAAGGACACAGTGAAAATAATTGATTTTAAATTTTCTTCACCAGAGGAAAAGGAGACAGATCGGAAGACCTCTGAGTACAGTTTTTACGATCGTTCTGCGGCTTTATTCCTAATGAGTTTAAGTTGTATTTTTTAATGAGTGCAGGACTTAGATGGAATTGAATGAATGCCACCAGTTGTTTCCCAGCCTGACTTATGGACAGAGTTAGAGTTCAAATTTAGATGTAAGGTATAATGTATGCCATGCACATGGAAGATGCTTAATACATGTTCATTGATAATTTGATACTTTGGCCTAGGACTAACCAATGCTAGAAATTTCACTATCTAAAACCCATCATTGTACATAAGCCTTTCCATTTTGTAAAAACCAAATGCCCCTAATCAGACCCATAGATTAAGCTTTATCAGTGGACTAAATATTATCGTAACTGGGTTTCATGTCCAATCTTGAAGGCAGGGTTCTCATTTTTTCTTTAATAGAGGAATAAAGTATAAAGAACATGAAAACATTAGGTGCCCCGATAATGTTGGGGAAGGCAAAGCCTGAACATGAGGGAAGAGAAGTGAAAAGACAATTTTGCTCAAGGGTGTCCTGATCTCTGGCTGAGAATTTTCCTAATTCCTGGCAAACGGCATCTGTTTGGGTGCTACTAATAAAACCCAGCTATCAAGTGAGACACCTCACCTTTAACCCACATCTCTGCCTCTGCTAGGGTGGGACCTGTTTAACTTCAGATTAGCATAAAATAAGTAATTCCATCTGGGGATAGTAATTAACATTCAGAGCAATATTGAGACAAAGTGCACGCTCATGTAAATGGGGTCTGCTCAGTTACCACTTGAGCGCCGTCTACACCAAAACAGGTAATTAAAAAGCCCACTACTGAGCTCCTTCAATCTCAACTCAACAAACAACTGCATTAATGGAGAACATTTAATTCCAACCCATAATTAAGTTTGGCAGTCTGAAATTATTCATTTTTCTCTTCAAGGTTAACCTTTCTTCCCTGAACATTTCGAGATTCCTCCAAACCCTCTCTGTCCCAGATTCTATGCTACACATGCGTCTCTAGCACCTGTCTGTCTACAAACAATTAAATCACTTTGTTAAACAGCCACAAGGAGAATCAATGCCTCATCTCTCCTGGTTGATAGGAATGTTGGTTTGGAAGATACACGTTTATGAAGTTTCGAACCCGAATATATATGAGAAATCATCTTACGTACCCCACCTCCTACTTAAAAAATGAGGAATCTAGAAGTCAATGTTACAATTCAGGTTCTACCATTATGAAGGAAATACATTTCCTCCATCATGGCTACTAATTTAAAAAATAACTGAACCCCTTTTATAATACTATAGCCAATATAACTCATGAAACTAATTTTTTAAAAAATTTCAATCACCAACTAATAATCATGCAACTACTCTTCTGAGCTGCTTTATAGACCTCAAAAGCATCAGGCAGGCATTACCCACTGATCCTCCTCACAATCCTGCCCTCCAACTCCTGCTGTTATTCATGAAGTTAAAGCACACAACATCATACCTAATCATTACATGAAAAAAGAAGTAAGCCTAAGAGCGTTCAAGTGATTTTTCCAAGATCATGCAGTAAGCAACAGGATGACAAGAAACAGAAGCTGCTCTCCAGACTGTGGTCCATTGCTCCTTCCACGGAAGTGCCCAGACCCTCCCTCTCACACACTCTCCTGGCCTCCTTTACCTTCTCTTTGTGAGTGTTCAAGGCTCTGCTTGTAACTGTTCAAGGTCATCATAATCTGCCCACTCAGGAGCCGTTTATATTCACGTATGACAAGAAGAAAGAAACCTGGTAAATAGGAGGTCATTCACATCTTTTCAAAAAGTGGGGAAAAGACTTCAAAACAATATTGGTGTAATATTGCATAGGTAATGGGCTTGTGTTTTAAATCGATGTTGGATATGGCCAATTACTCAGGTAAAGAAATTATTAAGGGGTAAGAAAAATATATAAAATGTGATCCTGCTATTCAAAGGGTTTAGAGTTTAGGTAAAGGATGAAACCAATGCACATGAAACAATTGGCGGGTAGTATGAGGCTGAACTCCATGGGGCTTTGAAGGTGAGTCACTTGAGGCTGCGTTTTTAGCTGTGTTTGTGCCCTAGAGATGTGAGGAGATGCGGTGAGGTCCAGCCTGGATCTCAAAGCCCTTTCAGATCCCTCGTTCCTCCAGCTGCTGGGAGTAGTGGCTGGCGGTCCGCTGGGTCCCTCTCTAGGAATGCAGTAGCTGAGAAGAACTTTGTCACCCATGGTCACACTTCTTCCCAAGGAACAGCTGGCACCGCATGGCTGGCTGGTGTTGGGTGACGGAGTCAGGATGGGGGACAAAGACTGCTCTAGATTGAATGTTTGTGTTCCCCCCCCCAAATTCCTATGCTGGAATCCTAACCTTCAAGTTGATGGTATTAGCAGGTGGGGCCTTTGTGAGGTGATTAGGCCATGGGGGAAGAGTTCTCATGAATGGGATTAAAATTCATATACATATAATATTTCTATGTTATAAAAGAGACCCTGAAGAGCTGTCACACCCCTTCTACCTTGTGAGGACACAGTGAAAAGAAGGCTGCCTGTTAACGGAGACGTAGGACCTCACCAGACACTGGATCCGCTGGTGCCTTGATCTTGGCCTTCTTGGTCTCCAAAACTATGAAAAAATAAATTTCTGTTGTTTATAAGCCAACCAGTCTATAGTAATTTTGTAACAGAGGCCTGAAAAGACTAAGACAAAGACCCAGGCCACATGTCTGAGTTTCAGAGACTTCTGAAGAATCATTCTAGCTCCAGAGCTCCCCTTGGGGTTAGTTAGACATGTATTTTTCTTTAGACATAGAGGCTCACTCTGTCACCCAGGCTGGAGCTCAGTGGTATCATCATAGCTCACTGCAGCCTCAAACTCCTGGGCTCAAGCCATCTTCCCATCTCAGCCTCCCAAGTCACTGAGATTATAGGGAACCCAACCTGCAACAGGGCCCCACCCTACTCCTCCCCTCTTTTCACATTTGAATTTCTTCTCCGATTTCCACCAGAATTAATTGCACGCACTAAGCTTGTCTTTTTTTTTTTTTTCCTCTCTTGCCTTCTCTGGACATCTTGACTTAGGTTAACATATGGAATTGTTCTTTCTGATTCTCTCATCTACCCCCCCAGCTTTATCTTGCCATTATGAATCACCCTGTCAACCTGACTATCCCCTTACGGACTACCCAGTTGTTTTATCCTAAGCATTTGCCCAATCACTGGGCAGGGGCCCCAGTGCTCAGGAACAAAGGTGGCACAGGACAGCTGCTGTCTGTTTCCACCAGAATAGCTGGATCGAATCATGTGTTGAGTCCACTGGATGCTTTGGAAGCTAATCCACAAGGGGACAGATACATTGATGGGAAGATGCATGATGCTAACGTCAGGGAGGAAAATGAGAGAACTGAACAGAAAGTTAGAAAGCACCAAACCCAAAAAGAAGGATCAGCAGAGCCAGCAAAAAGCCAGGAATGGGGTTTGTGCTTCTAATAAGTTCAAAGAATTGATCCTGAATTCAAGAACTCCACCACCTATGGTACTTAAAAAGTCACAGCACAAACTGGGTCTTAAAACACACTGCGGCTCTAGTAGTTCTGTGCTTCTGAGTCTGAACACAAAACTACTTTAAATTAGTAGCTGTATGTTTTCAAGTAATTGTGCATGTGCTATGGGGGCTGAATTGCCAGACAGCTCCTCTCCCCTGTGCGTGTGTGCGTACATGCGTGTGTATGTGATATCCACCCATGTGTTTGCAGCTTCAGCAAGAGATTCTGTAGAAAATCAGCAGAGGAAACAATGATTATGTCTTACTGCCATGCTCTTGTCTCTCAGCACCCTCAACTCGCATCTTTCTCATCTCATCTTCCTTTCCAATAATGCCATGACACCCACATTGTTTCTGTGTAAAAACAGGGACTCAGGTTAATTCAGTACCTACCAGGCACCAGGTTTTCTGCTTCGCATATGGTGGTTTTAGTCATATTTTGTATATAACTACATGTTGCCTGACTTTCTTTGAGACTGAAATAAGTTAACCTAAGGCCTTTACCATGCACTATTAAAAGTCTAATGCTTTCCCTGGGATTTTTATAAATGTCCAAATATGTTTTCATGGTTGCCTCTGGCTCTGATCTGTTTCTTCTCAACTCACGTTGTTATTAACTCATGTTAAATGCATGGCTGTTCTCTTTCCTATACTCCATGCTGACCCAGATGTGGAACTCAGAGCTCCCCCAAACCACTCCAGCAACACATTTGTATAAATGCCAGACTTTATTAAAGAAGGGGAAGAGCAATGATGTTTAACATCACAGTAATAAAAAACAAAAACCCGCATACGATTGGACAATAAAATCCCTGTTTTAAAGTCCCTCTGCTAGTATAATACTGGGAAATATTTTCTGAGAACTTCAACCTTTTGTCTAGTTTCTCAGATTTTTTTGCTTCCAATCTGCCCCCTCTCCCTGGTTTTCCATTTTCTACTTTGCCCTCAACTTTCCTTACATTATTTCACAGAAAATGTTTAGCTCTTCTCCCTTTCTTGACTCTAGACATAATCTTGTATTCCTAAAGGCTCCATAACATTTTCCCCAAACTAAGGGCCAGTTATTCCGGATCTTGCCCATGAGCACCATGGGAAAACTGATAGAGCCTTTTGAAATCCCAGGCTTCTCTTTCTCCCTCCCTTCCTGTCTCATAGAGTAGGAAGAGCAGCCCAAAGACTTATTTTCCTACTGACATAAACTATGCTCTCTTCCTGAGGAGGAAGGAACAGGTTTTAGGAGTTTAAATGGCATTTTTGTTTTTGTCTTGCCCGGACAAAAAGGAAGGGAAATTAATGGAGAGGATACACACAAAGCCAGAGCCTGAACTCAGGAAAACTTCGTTTTCCATCACGCTGTTTTTCCAGAACACCTGGCCACCAGCTGAGTCTCCATTACCACGAACTCGGGAGTCTGGAGATGGAGCTGAACATTTGTTGTTAATTTCACTCCTGAATGCAAAGGGGCCAATCTCGGGGAAAATAGGCTTTCTAGCATTGCTGAACGTCTGTTTATAGTAGACCAGATATCCAACAGAGATGATAAACAGGTATCTATAAACTCATATTCACCAAAATTATTCTTTGCTCCCCTGAACTACGTACATTGGCATTTACTCCCCCCACGCCCCTTTGTATCTGGAATTTCCAAAAACGTTTTGGGGACTTCTGACAAGCATCTCTTAAAAGTACATGTATTTATTGGCTCGCATGGTCTTTCTTTTCTACTAACTCTCCAATGAAGTTAGAGATAAATGGGTTTAGAAGTTACAAAATAATGTACTGGTCTGATGATTTCAATTATGAGAGTCATTCTGAAATTATATATTCTCCTACCCCAGTAAAATCCACAATGCATTATGTTTAAAATTATAACTTTTCCTGAAGCTTACTTTGTGCTGCAACCATCCCCACCCCAGGAACTTGGCAATATCCTTGAACTGAAGGCAGTAAAACTCTGACCTGTCCTGACCTGTGTATGCCCAAACGTGTGTGGAGTTAAGTTGCGGTGATAACACACACATAGCGAAGTGTGTGCTTATTAACTCTCTACCGACACATAAGGACATATATTATTCTTTAGCTGTGAAGGATGAACAAATACAGCAAGATCTATATAGGTGAGCAGCGATATCATGCCTTCTGTAGTATGCAAAACAGCAAACGTGAAATCCTGTAATGCCTTCAACAGAATTTAGTGACCTTTTGAATAGCCCAAGTCTGCAGTTTTGAAGTACAGAAACACGGTTGATTTCAAGCTCGCTGTTTTTCCCTAAACTATGTTCTATGACTGTGTTCTGCTTTATAAATATACCGTTTATCTGCAGTAAATCTTTTTGTTGTTTGTGTTCTATACAAGCAAGCTAAATGATCATTTCTATTGCCTTCATTTAGATCAAGCCAAAAGAAACAGAGATTTAAAAAAAAAAAAGAAAAGAAAAGAAAGTATATTCCTCTACTAGGCGGAAAATGAAAAATATCTCCTGTAAGCTATGTGGTAATAATAACTTGCTATTTTAACCTCAAGATGCCATTTGCATTTCATAATGCAATTTCCCAGTTCTGAAAGGACAGTGATAAAGTGATCTGACCTTTACATATTGCTGTTTGATTTCTCTCTCAGCCATCACTGGGAGAATTCAGAAGAGCTAAATATACCTGAGTCTTTTCTGTCTTTCTTTACCCAGAAATGGGCCATCTGATCAGCCCTTCTCCTCTCCCCCTGGAGAGACAGTTGGCTGCTTCTCCCTCCCGCTGTTGACATGTGGCCCCATTAGAGAATCCTGGGGGGGAGAGCAGTCCTTTCTTTCCCCTGGCAGGAAATCTTGTGAGTTGAAAAATAACAACTGATCTTGGATTTTTCAAGTCTTCATCTTGGACCCAAACAAACAAATCACCCCTTGTAAGCAAACCCGACGGGAAAACTATTGTGTTGCCTGTTTTACAGACCATGACATGGATGCCAACGGAGGGAGAAACGAGAACCTATGCGACCACCAACTTCTCCCCCTTAGATCATGAAAAGATTAAGAGGAAAGGGCTCCATCTAGGAAAACAATCCTGGGCAAGAACTGGGGCAAAACCAGCAACTACTTCCCTTCCTTCTGTTTGTTTTGAGGTCTAAAATTCAGAACTCAGTGCTTTTGGGTAGAATTTTTGCCTATGCCTTCATTTAGAGAAATAATAAAATACCTGTTTTTGATAGCATAATTCAGACTAGAGTGGAAAGGAATTATTATTGGATAAAATGAGAAAGGGGGTTAGAAGTCTGGCTCTAAAGTTAGGCCTGAGCTATAAACCCAGATCGATTGCAAATCAACCTATCTGGACTCAGTTTTGTGAATTAAGGATATTAAATATTCCTATCTCGGGTGGCTCTTGCAAACAGTGATGTAAAGTACTTAGCTGGTACCTGGTGCACGGTGAGCATTCATTATATTTTAACAACTATTTCTGTTCTCAAGACTAATGGTTGTCTTTTTTCCTAGTCTAAATACAGAAATGTACATAGGCTTGAATTGCATGTATCATTCATAAGTTCAACACTATTTTACTTGGCTGCTCTGTGTGTAAAGCATGTATCAAGCACAGTCAGAGGTGTGGTCTTTGTCTTTGAGACATTCTCATTTAAGATGCTTGGCATCTGAGGAGTTAACATAGCTGTGTCTCTTCTTCATCAGTTACCCCGAAGCTCAGTGCCATGGCAATTATTTCCGAGATATAATTTTGAGTAGTGTTCACTGAGAGGTTGATAAGTTAGTTGTTCCAGGAAGAGGCACTGAATTCATGAAATCCCAGCCAAGTGCCTTGTCATTGCCTCCGAGTGTGTGGTTAGGGTGGAAGAAAGTAATCCTCAATGTTATTTATTAAAAAGATAATTAAAAGGTAGAGATTTCTAAAGATCTTATGATGGGTCATTTGTATCATGTCAAAAATCTTAGAACCTGAAATGTCTCTATCAGAAAGGGAGGTAGAGAAATTTTCTTTCTGTCCTCACCCTCTTGCCTTTGGACAGAACAGCCATCTAAGCCAAGCAGGACAGAAATAATTATCTTTTCCTGTTCTAAAGCGTTCTAAGAATGTACACTTCCCAACTACTCTTAGTAGCTCCTTCCAGAATCTTCTCACTCACTGCAGTCAAGATGTTCTTCCTTATGTCCAATTCAAACTTCTCTTCCTTCTTCAAGTTAAGGTTCTCTCATAAGGGGAGTCAAATCCATTCTCTTTTCCTGTTTCTCATTAGCACTTAATACTTTTCACCTTGCATACTATAGGTCCCATATGATTTAAATCAGTGAATGGATCAAACATTTTCATAAACCTGAAGGCATTAATCAAGCTACTCCTTAACGGTTATAAAGTTTAACTCTGGGATAAATGGTATCAATTGCTAATGCATTTCCTCTGAAGACCCCCATTTTGCTAAGTATTAACCGTGTTTCCTAAATCTTTGGACCTTCTCTATTTTAAATAATGATGCTATAATCTGACTGTTTTAGTGACCTAATTACCACACACAAACTCTGAACCCTGGGTGCAAATTATAGCTCTATCACTTGCTGGTTGTGTAACTTCGGTCAAATTACTTAATTTTCCTATACTTCAGTTTACTTATCTCTAAAATAGGGACAATAATGGTCCATAACTTCATATTGTTGCTTTATGGATCAAGTCACTTAATACTTGTAAAATAGTCAGAATGGTTCCCACTTTGTAGAAGTGCTTAATATGTATTAATTATCATTATCAAGACTCCAGGATAATTTTCCAGGCTTAGTAGATTCACGTGAATCTTTCTATCTTTCTGAATACTCTGGTAATCTCACTGCTACATATTTCTTAATCCTATTTTCCCTACTTCTAATGTTCATCACTTTCCTATCTAGATTATTCTTCTCCTGCATGTCTCAGCTCAGATGCACCTTCTCTTCTCTGTTACATTATGAGATGTGATCTCATCTTCAGGGGCTTAGTTTGGAGTCACTCATGGTCAATTATGACTTCATGCAGACAGTTACCTTTTCATAAATTATCCTCTCAGTGAAATTTCTGAACATTCCTTGAAGTAATAAAGTAAATCTTACAATTTTTCGTAACCTTTCAAACTTCCTACTAAGTTTCTTTGCTTTTACGAAGCTCTCAGTAAGCAGAGATAAACTGATCATATTTTTATTTGATTATCTACAAACTTTAGTGTAAAATCTCTTCTTAGTTTATATTACCTAGTCTAATTTTATTGTTGATATTTATACAGAAAGCACTCATAACAGTGCCTGGTACATTGCAGCTGCTCAATAAATAGGATGATGATGATGATGATTGCTATAAACATGTGGTCCCCAACCCCCTGGGCTGTGGATCAGTACTAGTCTGTGGCCTGTTAGGAACTGGCCACATAGCAGGAGGTGAGCAGCAGGTGAGCAAAACTTCATTGTATTTACAGCCGCTCCTCATCTTTTGCATCACTACATAAGCTCCGCCTCCTGTCAGATCAGCAGCATTAGATCCTCACAGGAGTGCGAACCCAACTGCAAACTGCGCATGCACGGGATCTAGGTTGCGAACTCCTTATGAGAATGTAATACCTGATGATGGTCTAGGGTGGAGCTGAGGCAGTGATGCTAGCGCTGGGGAGCAGCTGCAAATACGGATTATCATTAGCAGAGAGGTTTGATTGCACAATAAATGTAATGCACTTGAATCATCCTGAAACCATCTCCCCCACTGGGTCTGTGGAACAATCGTCTTCCGTGAAACCAGTCTCTGGTGCCAAAAAGGTTGGAGACTGTTGCTATAGGCTAAATATGTGTGTCCCCTCAAAAGTCATTTGATAAAACCTAAAACCCAATGTGATAATATTTGGAGATGGGATCTATGAGAGGTTATTAGGTCATGGGGGCAGAGCCCTCATGAGTGGGATTTATATCCTTATAAAAGAAGCCCCAGAGAGCCACCTTGCCCTTTCCACCATGTGAGGACATAGTAGAAGGCCGTCTTTGAACCAGGAAGACAGACCCTCACCAGACACCAAATCTGCCAGTGCCTTGATATTGGACTTTCCATCCTCCAGATGGAAAGAAAAATTTCTGTTGTTTACAAGCCATCTAGTCCATGGTATTCTGTTATATCAGCCCAAACAGACTGATGATGATCATGATGAAGAAGAATACTCTTCTTAGAGGTTGGCTTAAGATGGCTGACTAGGGACATCGGACACTTGCCCTCTCCAGAAAGAACCAAAATTGAGAATAGATCATCATGCTTCAAATAGAACATCTAGGATGAAACACTGGAGTTCAACAGAGAAGATGCAGGAAACACCTGAGACACAGAAGGAGAAAAAACTGAGCGGCCAGCTGGGCTGAGATCGGCTAGGAGCTCCAATGGGTTTCTTTTGGTGGGGAAAGAGTTAGAGACACTCAGTGGTCCACATCCACACCATGGTCTTCTGCAATCCTAACCACAGGAGAGCTCTTCTACCCACACAAATTGAAACTAGCACGGGCAGTGATGGAGCCAGGCAAGGAACTCATGCTGGGTCATGCTTTCCCCTAAGACCTAAGTGGCACCCTGCCCTGGGAACCACAGCCCCCGTATCTCCACATTTCGGGAGCCCCAGTGACATCTCCCAGTGTCTACCTGGAAGGCTACAGCAGATCAATGCTGGCTGGACCCAGAGGTGCTGTGAGGTACCCAGTATGCTAGTCCGCACAGAGTACTACTCCCCAAGGAAAGGATGGTACAGCACACCAAGGAAGCAGCCCCCAAGACAAAGGAAAGCAGAGTGTGAACTTTCCAGAAGCCAAGAGCTCCCTGTCTGGGGCTGTAAGGAGCAACCCTACCCCTAGCAGCAGCACAGACTCTGTGCTCAGGCTCTCAGTCAGACAGTGGAATCTTTTCCCCCCGACCCCCACACACCGCCACAGCGACAGCCACTGCTGCTGTTGCCAGTGGCTGGGACAGGCAAATTGGAGGGCTGCATGTCTAGAACTGTGGGTGACAACCTCAACCCCACTGGCAGCAAGGGCTCTGTGCTCAGCCCTGCGCACACAGAGATACCTCATTGCTCCACACAACGCTGCAGTTACTACAGAGTCAGGAGCCAAAGCACATGCTACCCAGGACCCGAGAGCTCCCTGTTTGGAGCTGTGGGTGCCCACGCTGCCCATGCCAAGAGAAAGGCCTCTCTGCTCCAGTGTCCTGAATACAGGCTTCTCACACACACACTGCTGCAGCCACTGCTACTGCAGAAGACGAAGTGTGCACAACCCAGAGCCTGAGAGCTGTATGCAAGAGACTGCTGATAGCAACTCCACCCACACAAACAGGAGGACTCCTGTGCTCTATAAAAGCCTTGAGGTCAGGTTATCCACAGCCACTGCCACAGATCACTCCACCTGCCTACTACAAGCTATGCACCTGCACACCACTGGGGGCCTGAGGTCAGACCTTTTCCACCTGCTCAAGCATGCCGATTGATGACCTAGGGATGACTCTGCCCATTGTACTACCTCTGGCATCTGTGCACTCCCCATGGGAACCTGAAGACAAGACTGATGCAGCCTGCTGCAAATGCTCCCAACAACACCCACCAATATGTGCCACCTAGGAGCCTGGGGACCAGCCTGCTTAGCCCACCACTGCCAGTGCCAGCATGCACTGCTCAGGACCTACAGGGTCATCCCCCCGCTGCTACTGCTATAACCTATGCCACATCACCTGCCCAGGGCCTCAAAAGCCTACCCATCTGCCTATCAAATTGCTGCCACTACTTGCTTCTGAGCAAGCAATGTGGAGGCCCAAGAATCAGCCTGCCTAGACCCACTAACACCAGTACCAGCATAGGCCATGCTGGGGCCAAGAACAGGCACACTCAGCCCTTTACTGCCACCACTGGAGCCTGAAGACTTGCCTACCTGGCATCCCTGTCCCCAGAAAAGCTTCACCACAGTCTCCACTAATAACATCATCCTAAGCCACTGAGGAAATCACAGATACCACTGACACTGTTTACAGCCAAAGAAATCATACAGATACTAACTACACTACTGCACAGTCAGAATCAAAGCCAAAGGACCCTATCCAACAAAGACCATTGACACATCCTCCAGAAAAATTCCTCCCCTAGAAAGGAACATTCAAAAAAATCAGAAGAGCAACTATTACACCAGTTGAGCAGATATCAACATAAGGACACAAGAAATATGAAACAGCAAGTAAATATGGCACCTTCAAAGAAATGCAATAATTCTTCAGTGACAAATCCCAATCAAAAAGAAATTCATAAAATCCTAGAAAAAGAATTCAAAATGTTTATCCTAAACAAGCTCAGTGAGATACGAGAAAATTAAAAATATATATATATTTTAAAAATCAGAAAAACAATTTAGGATAACCAATGAGAAATTTACCAAGGAGATAGGTACCCTAAAAACAACCAAACAGAAATTCTGGAGTTGAAGAGTTCATTGAATGAAATATAAAATACATTTAAAAAAAAATACATTTGAAAGCTTCAATGATAGACTAGATCAAGCAGAAAAGAAGAATCTCAGAACTCGAGAACAGGTCTTTTGAAATAACCTAATCAGATAAAAATAAAGAAAAAGAATAAAAATGAATGAGCAAAGCCTTCATGATATATGGGATACCACAAAGTGACCAAATATACAAATTATTGGTATCCCAGAGGGTGAAGAGAGAATAAAAGTGTCCAAAAACCTATTTAACTAAATAATAGATGAAAATTTCCCAAGTTTAACAAGCAATTTAGACCATCTGGATGCAGGAGGCTTAGCAATCCTCAAACACATAAAATGCAAAAAGGTCTTTACCACAGCACATTATAATAAAACTGTCTAAGGTTTTAGACAGTTGGAGTACTGCTCAGCCATAAACAATTTGTGATCTAGTATCTTTTGTAACAACTTGGATGGAACTGGAGACCATTTTTCTAAGTGAAGTACAGCAAGAATGTAAAAATAAACACCACATGTACTCAATACTAAATTGGAACTAATCAACGCTTATGTGTATATATGGAAGTAAAACTCAAGGGAAATCAGGTAGGTTGGGTAAAGGAAGAGATGGGTAAATTCACACCTAACATGTACAATGCATACTATTTGTGAAGGGCACACTTGTAACTTTGATTCAAATGGTACAAAAGCAAATTATGTAACCAAAATGTGTGTACCCCCATAATATTCTGAAATAAAATAAAAATTAAAAAAGAAATTCACTTTACCTGTAAAGACACATACAGATTGAAAATGAAAAGATAGAAAAAAATATTCCATGCAAACAGACACTAAAAGCAAGAATAGCTATACTTATATCTGGTAAAACAAGGTTTAAGTCAAAAACATTAAGAAAAGACAAAGAAGGTTATTAGATAATGATAAAGGGATCAAACCAACAAGAGGCTATAATAATTCTGAATATATATGCACCCAACCCTGGAACATCCAGATTCATAAAGCAAATACTACTCGATGTAAAGAGAGATAAAACTCCATTACAATAATAGTAGGGTACTTCAACACCCCACTTTCAGCATGTGACAGACCATCTAAACAGAAAATCAATAAAGAAACATTGGATTTAAACTGGACTTCAGACTAAATGGACTTAACAGACAGTTATAGAACATTTTACCCAACAAATTCAGAATACACCTTCTTCTCATCAGCACATGGAAGATTCTCCAGGATACACCATATGTTAGGCTATGAAACAAGACCCACAAAATTTTTAAAAACTGAAATCATGACAAGTAACTTATCAGACCACTGTGGAATAAATCTAGAAGTCAATAGCAGGAGGAACTCCGGAAACTATACAAACACATTGAAATTAAACAATATGCTCTTGAAAGACCATTGGGTCAATGAAGAAATTAAGATGAAAATAAAAAATTCTTGAAACAAATGAAAGTGGAAACACAACAAATGAAAACTTGTTGGATACAGAAAAAGCAGTTCTATGACAGTTTATAACAATAAACACCTACATCAAAAAAGTAGAAAGATATCAAATAAACAATCTAACTATGTATCTCAGGGAACTAGTAAAGCAGAAACAAAGCCAGCCCCAAATTAGCTTTGAGAGGAAAAAATAATAAAGATCACAGCAGAACTAAACACAATAGAAACTAAAAATCCAATACAAAGATCACTGAAACAAAAAGTTGCTTCTCCGAAAGGATAAACAAAATTGATAAACTGCTAGATAGTTGATAAACTGCTACATAACCATGAAAAGAAGAGGCAAGCTGCAAATAAATTCAGAAATAAAAAGGAGACATTAAAATGATACCACAGAAATACAAAATATCACCAGAGACTATTATGAACAACTATACACTAACAAACTGGAAAGCTGAGAGAAAATGGATAAATTCCTGGAAACATACAACCTAGCAAGATTGAAACAAGAAGAAATACAAAACATGAACACACCAATAGCGAGTAGTGAGATTGAATCAGTAATAAAAAGTCTCTCAAAAAAGAAAACCTCAGAATCAGATAGATTCACTACTGAATTCTACCAAACATGTAAAGAAGAACTAACACTAATTCTCCTTGAACTATTCCAAAAAATTGAAGAGGATGGAATTCTCCCTAACTCATTCTGGGAGAACAAATTTATCCTGATACCAACCATACAGTGACACAGACCAACATCACCAGTGAACATAGATGTAAATATCCTCAACAAAATTCTAGCAAACTGAATCCAATAGCACATCAAAAAGATAATACACCATGATCAAGTGGGATTTATACCAGAGATGCAAGGATGGTTCAGCATACTCAATGACACATCACAGAATGAAGGACAAAAACCATCATCTCAATAGAAGCAGAAAAGGCATTGAATAAAATTCAACACCCCTTTATGACAAAAATATCTCAACAAACTAAGCATAGAAGGAATAACCTAAAAATAATAATAAAAGCCATATTTTAAAAACCCACAGCTAACATCATACTATGTGGGGAAAATTTGAAAGCCTTTTGTCTAATAACTGGAACAAAATAAGGATGCCCACTTTCAGCACTCCTATTTAACATATGACTGAAAGTCCTAGCCAGAGTGATCAGGAAGAAGAAATAAATAAAAAGCTTTCAAATTAGAAAAAAGGAAGCCAAATTGTCCCCTTTTGCAGATGATATGATCTTGTGTTTAGAAAAAACAAGACTCCACCAAAAAATACTCTTAGAACTGATAAACAAATTTTTAGGAAATTTGCAGGACACAATATCAACATATGAAAATCACTAGCATTTCTCTGCACCAATTTCCTCCTCTTCTATTTGATTATGCATAATGAGAATTAACATAAGCCCTGATGTCCTGGCATTAAAGAAGAAGAAAGTTACTACAATTTTGGGGAGATAATAATAAAATAATAAAAATAACAGTGCTTAGCATTTACAGTGTTTTACCATTCATATGTCACTTATACCTGCGCATATATTTGTATATGATATATCATCTCTTTTGACACTCATGGCTCCCTGAAATAGGTAGAGCAGAAATTGTTATTTCCATTTTACATGAAACTGAGAATCCAACAGCTTAAATAAGCCACAAGATTTATACTTGAGAGTATAGATTAGGATACAACATCATCCTGACATTTTTAATTGATTTAAAACTATTCAAATATAACTTGACAGAAACACATTCAAGGCAAAGGAATTTCAGAGGGAAAACCAAAATTATATACTCCAGATGTAGAGTGTCTGGACTTAAAAGATTGTTGTTGTGTACTGCCCCCTGGACATTGATTTTAACTACGAGTTTAATTAAATATTAAAACTACAAAATACTATTGTCAGCATGGGTCTCCCACTACCAGAGAACAGAGTTGAATGTGTTGATTTCACACTTGGGCTACAAAATATTGGATATCACTGTCAGATCGAGCAAAATGCTTTTCAACTGCAGATCAGTGTAGGCAGCACAAATGCTGTCTCAGCACACCTTAGCCACTTGTAGTTGCTCGTTCCTATCAGCTCCAAAACTCAGGAAACCGCTGATCCTGGGAAAAATTACAAAATAACTCTAGCTTCTTCTCTCTCCTCATACTCTTTTCTAATCTCTGTCACTTAAGCAAACCTGTTCTCTCATTCACCCATCCATTCACACTCTGGCATCCATACAGGAGTTGAAAAGCAATGTTATGTTTGCTTCTCCGAGGGTTAATGCATTTCAGCAGGAACTGAAGCTGAAGATGTCAAGTCCTAATGCTGAGATTTCAAGCTGGTGGCTTCCCCGTGAGCCTCAAATCACCTTCTACGGGTGCTCCCTACCTACTGTACCAACAGAGTCCCATAACTTGACTTAAAAACTAAGCTCCACTTGGTGAAAGTGAACAGAATAAGCATATTGAAAAAGAATAAAGGCAATTGCTTTGTTTGAATTCTGCATCGCATCTCTGTCCACTTTGCAGAACCAAAGGTACTATACAGATCCTTTAAAATATAGGAAAGTAGGATGATGACTATGCAAATACATAATTCATCAAGTTAAATTTATGTCTGATGACAGCGATTTCGAACACAACAGAACAGATGCCATCCTGTAATATCCTGAAAGTCATTTCTTTCCACAATTTCAGAAAACCAGGTTATGAAATTCCTTTCGAACTTCATGACAACACAGCTTGTGGGGTGTTTCCCAAAGTGGTGTTTTACGTAGGCATAGGAGACTAGGAGACACGCACCAGTAACTCACCAAGGACTGAATCTGCTTTTTCAGTTTTGTGAATACTTTCCACTCTCCAAGTTTTTCATCTTGCTCTCCTCTCATTCCCAACAGCATCACTTCCAAAAATCAGGTCTTACCATCTTAAGCCAGAGGTTCTAAACTGGCCAACATTGTTCATCAGCCCCAACTCAGTTGTTGGTTTGGGATTTTTGTTCTCCCAAATTTTGGGAGGGGAGAAGGGAAAGGGCGGAGAGGTGGTGATGTCAGTGATAAGGATCTTTTGTCACCATTGAATGTAGTGGCTGATTTTCCACATTTACTGGTTACAGTAAATTACCATGTGGATGTGGAGGTTTCAGACAAAAGTTTACATTTTAAAGCAAACATACCATTGTAGCAGCAAGGATACAATTATAGAAGAAGTGACTAAATAGGATAGATGGATGTAGACACACATACATATAAATTATATGCATATGTGTTTCTGGATTAGAGATATATTTGACCTTACATTTTCATATCCTGTAAAGTCCTTGGTTAGCTTTTAAAATCTAAATTTTCTTATTTAAAAACCTCTACAGATTGGCTGAGAAGCCATTTTCCATATGCTATATTTTATGTTTGATTTTTCTTTAAAAATGGCATTTAAAAATGCCATTCACTTTGTAGTCATCAACAAGTTATTCTTTAACAATTTTTACATGTGTCTAGAAATATTGATAGTCCAGGTGCCAGTAAGATGACATTTGAAAAATAAAAAGCAGCGATTATTTTTTAAAGCAGATGAAAAGTCATGTGTGTGTGTGTGTGTGTGTGTACATTAATATTTGCCACGAAGTGATTCTGTGTCTGTGAAACTGGCTATACCACATGAAACTGTTTCTATGGAAACAGCTCATGATCCATGGTCAACATAAAGGAAAATCACAGATGAAGGTGCAAGGTAGACCTGCTAGAGAAACTATAATTAATTTCTGAAGTTAAAAATGTAAATGTCACGATTACCAACAATTTTTCGACTTGAAAAATTCTTTTATAACCCTAATAAATGCTATCATTAAGTTCCTAAAAAAAATGCTAGGAGCTATGTAGAGAATGTAAAGAATATAACCCTAAATTTCCTGCTTACATAGTAGAGGGGGAAGGTAAGGTGAAGAAAAACCTATATTGGGTCTTTTGTCTTTTAGGAGTCCTGATTTGCTTATGTGCCCCATACATTCTTCCTCCAGAGGGATTCTCTCTGCTGCAGCTGCCAAAAAGGCTCCATAGAAGAAACACGATCTCCTGTGGGTTTGAAGTAGGTAGGGTTTGCAGGTGTCAGGAGGGAGAAGCCATGGCTGCTGATATGAGAAAATGTTCTAGGTACAGGTAGCATTTCAAATGAATGTCATTGAACTGTCTCCATGGAAACCAGAAAGCTATTTCTCTTGGTTAGAGAATTGTGTATCCTTCCCTTGAAAATAATAAATCATAAGAAAAATAAATATTTCCATGAGTCATGGAGGGTTAGAGTAGGCAGGGATCCTGAGCTTTCGACAAATCTATTCCTCTGCTTTTGGAAAGGATCTCAAATGAATTCTCTCATTCAAGTGGATTCACTTCTAGCAACTTCCCTGATTAATCTATTCAGCAACAAGAACAAGGCATCTAACCTCTAATTTTTCCTGCTGTATCCGAAGAGCCTTCACCCATGCTCCTTTTTGGTAGACACAGGGAAGGAACAGCTGGTTGCTAGCAGCTACCTAAGAGCCCTCTTCTATTTGAATCCATTAATATTTCTCTAGCTGCTTCTCTGTCTTCTTCCTCTAAACAATACAGTCCAGGAATAAGACTTTGCTTAAATACATTTCCTCTTTCCAGAAGACCATTTCGCAGGGTACAGGGCTCTGTTGAATTCTTGCTGGAAATCATACCCAACAGGCCACTTTAATGTTTTGCAAAGCTCCTGGGAGTCACTTTTTAATTTCCTGGCCGGTAAGCTTCATTTCTCAGGGCATGCTGTCAGCCTCACTTGCACTGTCTGCTATACTCGGTCTCGTTTCATCACCAAATGCACTCTCTACAAGAACTCACACTGCTTTCATGCAATTTCCCATGGAAACACAATGTTCCAGAAGGACTCTGAATCACTTTAAGGATACAGTAGCGAAGAGAGCAGATGCCCTGCAAGTGAGTTTCCCACACATCTTTTTTTCTTACCTATGTGGTTTTATAAAGTCAACTAAAACAGAATACAAAGATCACTGCTCTGGAGGAATTTGAAACGTGTGTTCTATCTCATCAGGGTCTAGATCCTTCTAGATAAATAAGCATATTACTAGGGATAATTAAAGTTGGCTCTGTTCCATTCTCTTACTTGTCCAGCACCCTTGCTCCCTGTCCCTAACCGACCCATTTCAGCCACCACCTCAGTGGGCCCCGGGATGTATCTCTATAGAACTTGCCTTCTTTGTGAACAGAATTAGAAGATGCACCAAGGAACTAGACCATTGATTCCGATCTCCAATGTTCTACCTAAATGTACCTCTGTGTGAATATCATTTTTCTTACTTTCCCTTCCTATGGCCACTGTACTACATCAGGCATTTATCACCTCTCATCTGGACTTTGAAATAGCTTCTTAACACTGCCCCCAGCTTTAGCTTTCTCTACTCCACCCTCCACAGAGCTACAAGAACCTGAAATGTAAAACAGAGTGTCTGCGAAACCGTTTGTCGGGTTTTCTGCATTTCTAGATAAGGATCCATTTCCTTAGCACACATTTCCCAGCATCATTTCTCTGTCTGTGTGGAAGTGTGTATGTGTGTGTGTATAGATTCTATTTTTAAAATGAGAGTATAGAGCACATTTATAAGATTTTTTTAAAACCAAAAATTCAAAGGGAACATGTAAAGAATAGTAAGTATCCCTCTACAGCACATTCCTAGTCTTTGTTATACTTCTAAGATATATTAATTGCTACTCATTTCTTGTGTATGCTTCCAAAAATCATCAGCGCATATAACAAACAAATATCTGTTTATAGAGAGACTTCTTTTTACACAGCGAAAACATTCAATAACACTGTCATGCACCTTGCGTTAAGCACTCAGTCTGATCTCTTGACATTCCTCCCTGTGTCCTTTAAGTATACATAATAGAAATTACCTGTATTTTCCAGAACACTCCGTGCTACTTTTAAGGCCCACCTGCCTATGCATATGCCTTTCCTCTTGCTTAGAAAGTTCTTCAGATTTGTATTCTATACACAATGGCTAACTACTATTCCTCTTTAAGACTTATTTCAGTCATTAACTCTATAGGCAAGTTCTATAGAGATACATCCTGGGGCCCTAGAAACTACTTCTCTGTGCTCCCATACGATCCTATATATGCATGTCTTTAATCATAGCACCTACCACATAGACAGAGGCTACGGATATTTCAGATTCTTCCAGAAAGAAAAAATATCCACTCCAAGATTACAGGCTTTACATCAATTTTTTTTCTAAAAAAAATACTATAAACTCCACAAGGACAGTGCCCATATCTCTTTTATTTGCTGGAGTAGTTGAATGAATGAATGCTCTTGGAAAATCGCCCTTTAATCTTAAGTTCATGGTATGATAACAGGTTTTACTGGAAGCGTGAGAGACAGGGGAAGATACATTCGTTTATTCAGTAGAGGAGTGGCAACGAAGACTTTGCGTATTTTTAAAAAGGGGTAAGTGGGCTCACTGAAGCCAAAAAATACATCTTTCACTTTTGTCATGTGGCCATTCCTTTTTGTACCTTTTCACCACTGATATGAGTCAATTGCAAACCTCCCCTTAAGCATAGCTACCAAGTGCTGAGTAAAAGATTGCCAAATGCTACTATTAGCTTCCTTCCCTTTCAATAGATAGAAGTCAAGGCACTTTATGCAATGCACGATCTGCTGAAAAGAGAAGTATTCTGGAAAACACAATTCAGTGATCTCGCAATATATGGGGAAACTATGTACAGACATTTAGCCAACTATAAATATAGACCAATTCATCCTTATATCATTTTCAAGTATGATTATATCATTTAATCCCCCTTACTGAAGCCTAAGTTAATTGAAAACGTTTAAACCGATTATTTTTCTTTTGAAATTTTTAACTTCCTTGATGATAATGCAAGATTTCATGTGTGTGTGTGTGTGTGTGTGTGTGTTTTGAGGGTGCTATCAAGTAACTGGGAAACCGCCAAGACAAAAAGCATCAAAAACTTAGAGAATTGATATGAAATGACACTCAGTTAAGACAAACACCCTGGCTTTACCCCTCACTCCTCAGCCACCTTCATGGATGGGGTTTAGGCAAGTTGGGCAGATCCTTTGGGATGCCCAGATCTTGAAAAATAAGTTTCTTTCTGTTTCACATCAAGTGTGGAAAAATGTATTAGTTTGGTGGTAGAGGAACAACGTTCCCAGTGTGAATATGATGGATAGCACCAGACAGAAATACTTCCAGTTTGGTCTTGGCTTCAGTGTTCAATATAATGTACACCAGGCATCGGTCAAGTCTCATTTTGAAGACTATTGATTCAATGATCTTAGATGCTGTCTTTGTGAATGTATGTAGGGAAGAAAAAGTTAGATGATAATGCTATGACTAATTAAAACAATGACTCAAGAGGCCCTGGATTGCACACAATCATTACTGCAATGTTCCCAGGAGATTGCCATAGTTTAAACTCAGTGGGAACTCAATAAATATCTGTCGATTGACTCACCTACCAGGAGAATAAGATAGAAGAAGACGCAATCTAAACAGGGAATAAGATGGAGAGAAAGATTTTTTTTTTTTATTTTGACAGAGCCTAAAATCTTTAAAAATTTAAGTTTTCATTATAGAGTATTTGAAGTGGAAAGGGGTTTAGCAATCATATAATTTACCTTCATTTTACAGAGGAGAAACCTAAGGCCTAGAGAAGTCAAATTATTCAAGATTCAAAAGCTAAATACTGAGAATATTTTATTTTTTACTAGTCAGGCAGTTAAGAGCCAGACCCTGGAAAGAGGCTGCCTGGTTTTCAAATCTTGGCTCTACCGTTCACCAACTCTATAGTTTCTGAGTAAGTTATTTAACCTCTCAGCCTCAGTTTCTCCCTCTCTCAGCCTCAGTTCTTCAATCTGTAATGGGAGAAAAGAAGTGCACAGCCTTAAGGATTAAATAAACCATTAATGTAAAGCACTCGATAACCATACTCCACACATGGAAAATGTTCAATCAATGTTACTATCTATTTTCATTGTATTACATACTTGAACACCCAGTCTGGTCCTGTAATCCTAAGATCACAGGCTTTCAAATGTAAACTCAAACTTTTAAAAATCTAGAGAGGCTTGCTTTAATGTGGCTTAGGGTGTAAAAATATCTTTCTGTTATCTCCAGACAAGCAAAGGGAAGATTTTTTTCCTTTCTCAGCCTCTCCAGATGGTATAACATTGTAACCCAGCACCTAAAAGAAAGACCTGGGTGATTACTCACGTAAGGGAAAAAAACGTATTTATGTCTTTATTTAACTGCTGATATCTGTTCCTGCCTTTAAATGGCACTGACCTATTTGCTCTGTTTGCAAAGGAAATTCTATTATAACCTCAGAGAATTCACCAACAGCAGCGAGAGTATGTTTAGGCTATTTTACAAAGCTATTCCCAGCTCCTCAGTGGGGGGAAACTGTTTGCAACGTTCTCTTTTCTGAAGAAGAAAAGTCATAGGTGGTTCTGTAAAGCAACAGGATAGTATTGTTGAGTTGTTGTGCTTGGTAATATTTTCATGGCCATCAGATTGGCTGATTCGTGGGCGATGACACAGTTAGGAAGACTGACTATTAGTTTAGGTTAAGCCCCATCTTCCAGGGCAGGCTCTTGCCTTTGTCCTGTTGCTTGCTCATCACCAATCATTGAACTGATTTTTTCTTTAGAGCACGGCTACCTCTGCTTAACAAGCTAGAAATTAACTTGAAACTTAATTTGGAATTAAGTTTATTATTTGGAATAATGTCATGCCTAGAGAAACTTCAGAGGAAAAAAACACTCATTTCTTAAGGAAACTAGATCTTAGAATAATATACTGTAAGCTTGATACTCAAAGGGCTGTCTACACACCAGCCATCAGCATCACCAGTGAGAAATACAGAGTGCCAGGCCCCATCCCACGCCTCTGACTTGGGATTTGCATTTTAACAAGATCCCAGAGTGACTCGGGTACACATTGAAGATTGGGGAGCACTGACTTAGAGAAATGGCTGTGGGGAGGAGGATTCTAACAAGTAATTATTGTTTTGAGTTACCACAGTGATGGAAATTAGACATAACTGGAGTGGGTACCAGAAATTTCCAGAATCAAATATTAAAATAACAACAACAGTGGAATTTAAGCGGATATTTGGTAAATTAAATTTGTTTTTCTTTGAGCATTATTTATAAAATAGGCCCATTTTAGTTTTTGTCATCCTTGTTGTTAACTACAATGCCCATAAGAGCATTCACTGTTGCACTTTGTGTGCATGAAGGAAGGAAAGAAACAAATGCATGATGGCCTTCTCATATTGGGAATGGCTTGGAATGAGTTCACGCTTAGTCAGGACTCATTGCATGTAAAGTCTTCTAGGGGCGGTCACCGGACCATTGTGTCTTCAAATCAAGGACAGAAAGCTGTGTGGTTGGAACTCCCACTTGGTGATCAGGATTCACCTCTTGAATAAGAAGGAATAGCTAGTCATTGGAATTTGAAACACAAGAGTTTGACTAGTTGTCTTCAGGTAGTTAATATTATGTTAATACCAAACTACTGCTTAAACAGAACTGGCCCACTGCTATGTGTGTTTTACAGGCTTATAGTAGCAGATGTTAGTGGTTACTTTAAGGACAATTTCTGGGAGCTTTTGTCTCTCTGTTTCTTCCAACTGCCTCCTGTTCATCTTTAGTCAGTCGTGTGTGTGTGTGTGTGTGTGTGTGTGTGTGTGTGTGGCTTGGTAGAAATTGTTAAAAGAGAAGGCTTGAAGGGTTTAATATACAAGAAATTGAAATCATGGTAGTTCTTTAAGATGACAGTTTAGAAAATAACTGTATGTAGTTGTTATCACATGCCCCCTATATCCCATGATGCCAGGAGAAAAATCATTCCTAAGTTAATCAATAATATTCTTTCCTGAAAAGAAAAGGTCTTGCTCTCAAGTATTTATTTTTTCTGCAACAGAATTATTCTTCAGAGTTTTTGCATTCACTGCTCAGAACCAATGATTCTTGATTGTAGAGATTCTTGAATAGAAGTTCTTTTTCTTTCTTTACCTGGGAAAAATATTTTATATCCTGGAGGACATGAATCAGAAAATACTCTATATGTGATGTTAGTCTTTAAAACATACAGTGTTATAAGCCAATCTGTATTTTACTTAGAAAAGCAAAGAAAAAAAATAGAATCTATTTTTCAAATCCATTATGATAATGCACAATTATCGTATCATTTTCCCGCCATGGAACGGGTAATACTGTTAATGAATATAAATGTAAACATGAGCAATATTTTAGTGATGGATTTAACTCGCATTTTCTTAAAAGCTAGTTTTATTATTGTCCATTCTTATTTTTTGTTAATTTTGATGAAAATTTCCTATGCTATAATCTCAAAAGTTACTACCTATCAGAGTACTGAAACATGCTTAAAATGGAAAGCAATGAGTTCTATTTACAATGGACTTTCAACCCTACTTATATCATCTAAAAATCAAAGCATATTATAGACAATTATCTTATGAGTGAGTAACCATCCAGGTAGTGTTTATACAGAGCCCTCAATTCTAAAAATATTCCTGTTTATTTCCATTTTTCTTGGAGTTATTTCCAATCTGTTTATTTTAATGCCTTGTCATAGATGAGAGAAGATAAAATAAGCTTCGAGTCCTGTTGGTACCTCTCATTAAAAGGGAGAAACAAAGGAGAATAAGTAAATCAAGGTTTATTATATTTCAACTTTCAGGGGTTTATATTTTCCCACTATGTCTCTAACACCATTGTGGAAATGTAATAGGTATTTTAGTAGAATATATTTTTCAAAGGTTTATCAGTTGAGTGAATATGGTTTAAAAATCAAGTGTATAAACAGGCTGTATTATTCAGTCTTTAGGAAGAAATACCCAGTGGTGTTGCAATTAAAGTCAATCCCTTTTGCAAGCTTATGTATAAATTCAATTGAACAACTGACTATACAGAGCTTTTTGTTGTGGTGGTTGCTTTGATTAAAAGCAACTTCCTTATTCAATTCAGTTTAAAGAAAAGCTGAGAAAAGTGTATGTCAATATAATCAAGAGAATGATATCTTTTTAAAAATTCTGAAATGCATGGTACCTTATACAGCAAGGTAGACCATTGACAAAGCCACTGTTTGCCTTTTGAACTTTCTGAATCTTCTCTTATTTTATAAATTATCTACGTGAATGCTTACAAGGTACAAAAATAAATTATTGAAAAGGAAAATGTTATCATCATTTATTTACATGATAACAACTTGTTAAACTAATTCCTTGTCTAATTTGTCCTGTGGTATTTGCATGGATTGGGCACAATTTGTATATGCACACATATACAAATGTTTGTAAATAGTGTGTTTTGGGTTGCTTTGTGGTATTAGCATGTATGTAAACGGATCATAATGTCAGTCTGTTAAAAATCTTTGTCAAGTCAGAAAACATTCATTGTGCATTGTTTTAAAAATCGGGTTTCTTTTTCCAGCACAACAATCCGACACGTTTTAAAATAGTGTTTTAAAGAAGCTATTTAAAGCAGGGGTAGTTACAACTATAAAACACAGAAATTTGACAGTCATATTTTTTTATCCAATCCTATTCAATATGCTATAGATATATTTATTTCTTCCCTGATACAACCTAAAAAAAAAAAAAGGAAAAGAAAAATTCTTAAACCATAGCATATGGAAATAAAATGACACACTAAGAATGAAATGAGACAATTCAAGAGCCTTTATAGCTATAGAATGATAAAACCTCAAAAGGTTATACTCTTTAAATTATTCAGGATGTCTAAATTTCTGCTGCCGTAATATTTTTTTCCCAAGTGGGATAAAAATGGCATTTTGCACGCATAGATCTAGCTGTTCCCTGGGTGGTTGATGGTGGTTGATGCTAGAAAAGCAACAGGCATTCCCCCTGCCTTACAAGGAGCAACAGTTAGAAACTCTTGACAGCTAGAAAACTGCTACCCACGGTGGGTGGAAACAGCCAACAGAGAAAGCGGCAGCTAGGATTTCAATCCATTTTGCAACCGCTTCAAAAGAGAGGGCGGGGGGAAGAAATAAAATAATTTTGACCCCTGGGAAATGAAAAGATTGCGCTTTTATCATCGCCCCCTTTCCCTTCCACGGCCCCTTAAATCATCAGGCTTTTTAAAGCATGCTAGGGTTTCTAGAGTGAAGCGAGGCAATACAGCTCGGCCCACACGGCTTCCACTTAGACTTAAAAGGTGCAGCGAGACAGATCCGTCAGCCCCCCCACAGGGGAGCAATGCACACTCTCCACGTTAGCAAGCCTGGACTGTTGCCAGCCTGCCACTCCTGCCGCACGGTGTGCCTGGACCTGACGGAGGGCAGGGGCCACCCCGACACCCCCGACTGTGCGCTGGGCGGCAGGGCCCCCGTGCGGCCAGGCTCGCGGACTCGAGGGAGAGCCGCGGGGAGTGGCGCTGTGCACCACCCGACCCGCGAGTCCCGGACGCCCGCGCAGGCCGCCGGGCCGCCGGCAGAGGGTGCCCTGCTCGTCGGCACGCAGGGAAGCCCGGCTCGAGTAACGCCCAGACCCCGCCCCGGCCGGTCGGCGGGCGCGACGGTCGCCGCGCTTCCCCGCGCAGTGCGGAGCGCGCTCCTCCCCGGGCGCCGCAGCGGCCCGCGCGCGCGGGA
>VBSM01003198.1:3145273-3170214 GCA_008086735.1 Cheirogaleus medius | reverse complement strand
AAAAAAAAAAAAAAAAAAAAATCTTTTTCTTGGGTTCTAGTAAGGAAAACCTGTTTCTTAAACTGTCAGCATGTTAGCTGGTGTTGGTGACCCCAGACAGGACTCCCTGAAATGACCCAGAGAGTCTTGCCTCTGTGAGCCAATTGGGTTGAGATTATGAAGGAGTAAGCATTGCTTGAATTAAATTAAACCGAGCAAATGCAATTCCACAAATCACATGTTAGGCAGGAGCACCTGGGCTAGGAATTATTTGTTCATTTGTTAAACAGCACGTTCTATTAAGTCTATGTGGTGGGCAGTCTGGGACGTAGAGCTGACTTAAAAGAGGGTTCCTGATCTAGAGAAATTCGCAGACGAATGGGAGGGACGGACACGAATATAAGTAAATTTAAGGTATCTCTAGCTAGTCTGTGTAGTGATAGAAGGGCTGTTAATTCGACCACAGAGAGGTAGAGATGGTTTCCAGAAGAGGGGAAACTTGGAGGAGAAAGCCTTTTGCCAGAGCAAGAGGAGGGAGCACTACAGAAAGAGGGACAGTATGTGTCGAATCACAGGGACTTGAAAGAACATAATCTTTTTTGATAACTGACCACAGAAATGGCTGGTCAGGTTACAAAGAGAGTGAGGGACTCGAGGTGAGGAGGGTGTGAAGGGAAGTTGAGGTCGCAGCATTTAGGCTTCTGGAAATCCCTGGAAGTTCTAAGTAGGGATGGTCAAGGTCAGATGCAGGTTTTACACAGAACATCGTGGTAGAATAATCATGATAAGGACAGTCAACATTTGTCTTCTGCTCATTACGTGGCAGTCATTGTACATATTATGTAGATCGTCCCATGTAAGCCTTATGACAACACAAAGGTGGTAAATATTATTACTATTTTCATTTTATATATGAGGATACTAAGACTCAATTAGGGTAACATAATTAGTTGAATATCAAACAGCTAATAAGTGGTGGAGTCTGCACCTGAACCAAGATTCTGCAGACCTAACTGCTCATCTATGGTGTGAAGTAGAGACCCCAAGGGAAACAACCAAATGGGGCAAACAACAAACAGGAAAATGTTTATTAAAACACCCCAGGCAAAAGGAACTCAATTCAGATAGTGTTTGGAATGGAGAGTGTATAGCTAGCAATAGGCTAGCTCACGCTTTTCAGAAATATAATAGAGAAATCTAATCATTGGAAAGATCAGGATTTGGGGAATTTTGGAAGGTATCTACAAATTGTGCGACCATTTACACACGTGTAGAGTTTGACATTCTGCAGAGAAGTTAATTGTATTTTCTCATTTGAGCCTCACAACCACATTAAACACTGGGGCCCTTTTTTCTGGGAAACAATGCTGTTAATTGGGCTCCTTAGTTTTCTTAAAAAGTTGTCAACTCTACCTTTTTTATTTCATATGGATCTGCTTTTATAGGTAAAAGAGAAGATTCATTAATATTTAAGTTCCAGGTCCTTGCTGAAGCAAAGAATTCTTTCTATGCTGCTCAACTCTATGCAAAAGTCGCTCTGCGGAAACTAAGGTGCATGGAGGTTTAGTTCATTCATTTGCTCATTCATTTATTCCTCAGATATTTATTGAACATTTGCTAGGTTCCAGACATTGTGCCAAGAGCTGGCGATACAACAGTGAAAAAGACAACATACACAGTCCCTTTCCACATGGAACTTGTCAATCAATACATGTATTGGAGGTTGCCAACTGTCAGCCTTTGCAGTCAAATCCAATTAATAAAAGAAGCATTTGATTTAGTGTTCACTACGTATTGAGTTTGTTCAATTTACTTAGCTTTTATTGGAATATATCTTTTGTCTCCAAGTTGGTCATAAACCCATATAATTCTTTTTGAATAACAACCAGGATTTTAGTTAGCAGGGTCTACTGAAGAGCCTAGATTTTATTCTTGCATTAAGGAGGACTATCTGTGACTTTGTAGACTTAAACACTGTTTTTAGCATGTGCTAGCCAGATCAATTCCACTGAATTTTGCTTTAAAATTATGCCTTCGACACATGAAATGGCCCCTTCAAGAAGTAATAATATATTCATTATCACATTCGTTATTGAGATGCTATAGAGGATGGGGCCCCTGTATCACTCAGTATCTTATGTTCAAGGACATGTGTCAGAAAAATTTTCCCAGGATTTAGTACTCTGAAAATTATCTTATTTCCCGAATGGCCTATATCTTATGGACAATAAGAACCTCAAAATTCATTAATTAATCTATTTCCATTGGCCATTGAGGATGTTAGAATCATATATACAGCTTAGTTTTTTAGTCATTATGTAAGTTGTTAGTGACCTGCATTTTGATCTATTACATTTCTTCCTGATACCTTAGAATTCTAAATTTACTTTGTCACACTTTACTAATCTAAAAACAGATATATTACACTGAATATATACAGTATGTAAGCGGTCTTGAATAATTTTGGAACAAAGTAGGAAAGAAAGAAAATTCAAAATTATAAAAATAAATAATTTAAAAAAATTAAAATCATCAGATCCAGATGCATTGTGGGATTTTTTTAATTTTTTACTTTTAATTATTATGGGTACATAATAGTTATATATCTTTATAGGGTATATGTGATGTTTTGATACAGGAATACAATGTGAACTGTTCAAATCAGGGTAATTGGTATATCCATCACCTCAGTCATCTAACATTTCTTTGTTTTAGGAACATTCCAATTCCACTCTTTTAATTATTTTAAAGTATACTCTAACTCATTGTTGATTATAGTCACCTTGTTGTGCTATCAAATATTGTTCATTCTATATTTTTGCACCCCTTAACCATCACCACTTTGTTCCCCCTTCCCCGATACCATTTCCAGCCTCTGGTAACCCTCACTCTACTTTCTGTCTCCATGAGACCAATTGTTTTTAATATTTAGGTCCCACATATGATTGAGAACATGTTGAGATTTGTCTTTGTGTGCTTGGCTTATTTCACTTAACATAATGTGTTCCAGATCCATCCATGTTGTTTCAAATGGCAGGGCTTCATTCTTTTTTGTAGTTATATAATATTCTATTGTGTGTATGTACCACCATTTCTTTATCTATTCTTCTGTTGATGGACACTGAGGTAGGTTCCATACCTTGGTTTATTGTGAATAATGCTGCAATAAATGTGGGAGTACAGATATCTTTTTTATATACTGAATTCCCATCCTTTGGGTATATGCCCAACAGTGGGATTGCTGGGTCTTATGGTAGTTTTATTTTCAGCTTTTTGAGTAATCTCCATACTGTTCTCCATAATTGTTGTACTGATTTACATTCGCACCAACAGTGTACAAGGTTTCCCCTTTATCTGCATCCTTGGCACCATTCATTTTTGATGAAAGCCATTTTAACTGGAGTGAAATGATACCTCATTATAGTTTTGATGTGCATTTCTCTGATGACTAATGATGTTGAGCATTGTTTCATATACCCGCTGGCCATTTGTATGTCTGCTTTTGAGCAATGTCTATTCAGATCCTTTGCCTATTTTATAACTGGATTATTTGATTTTTTTCTTACCAAGTTATTGGATCTTCTTATATGTTCTAGTTATTAATCCCTTGTCAGACGGATAGTTTGCAAATATTCTCTCCCATTCTGTGGGTTGTTTCTTCATTTTAATATTTCCTTTGCAGTGCAGAAACTTTTTAGCGTGGTGTGATCCTCCTTGTCCAATTTTTCTTTGGTGGCTTGTGCTTTGGTGGTATTACTCAAGAAGTCCTTGCCAAGACCAATATCCAGAAGCATTTCCCCAATGTAGTTTCATAGTTTCAGGTCTTAGATTTAAGTCTTTAATCCATTTTGATTTGGTTTTTGTATATGGCAAGAGATAACGGTCTAGTTTCATTCTTTTGCATAAGGATATCCAGTTTTCCCAGCACCATTTATTGAAGAGACTGTCTTTTCCACACTGTATGTTCTTGGCACCTTTATCAAAGATAAGTTCACTATAGATGCGTGGATTTATTTCTGGGTTCTCTATTCTGTTCCATTGGATTGTGTGTCTGCTTTTATGCCAGTACCATTCTGCTTGGGTTACTATAGCTCTAGTAAAATTTGAAGTCAGGTAATGTGATTCCTCCCATTTTGTTCTTTTTGCTCAGGATGGCTTTGGCTATTCTGAGTCTTTTGTGGTTCCTTATGAATTTTAGGATTTTTTTTCTATTTCTGTGAATAATGTTATTGGTATTTTGATGGGGATTGAATTGAATCTGTAGATTGCTTTGGGTAGTATGTACATTTTAACAATATGAATTCTTCCAATTCATTGTGTCTTTCAACAATATTTTATAGTTTTTATGATAGAGATCTTTCACTTCTTTGATTAAGTTTATTCCTAGGTATTTCATTTTATTTATAGCTTTTGTAAATGGCATTACTTCCTTGGTTTCTTTTTCAGATTGTTTCCTGTTGGCATATAGAAATGATACTGATTTTTGTATGTTGATTTTTTTATAGTTTTATAAAGCCAACACTTTCTTCCTCTGTGCAGTTGCTTGTTTCTTCCCTTCACTAATCTTCTCAATTAAGACATTTCCTCCTTTAAGGCTCAAGGCTCAATTCAATTTCCATTTTTGTGTGGTTTTTTTTTTTTTTTTTGTAAAGCTACCCCTTGAAAGCCAATGGTAATTCCTACTCCTATTATCTTCTGTTAATAAGTCTTAGGGAGGAAAAGAAAGGATCCTAAAATTTAGCATCTAACCAAGGTGGAAGTGTCTCAGGGTCAACTTTACACATATTCTTAGTATTCCCATACATAGCAGTGATCAACAGAAAAATATAATGTGAAAAAATACTCCATTACAATAACAATAAAACCTCTAATGTAGTCAGATATAAATTTAAAAAAAGATCCACAAAGCCTTTATAGAGGATTGATGTAACATTATTGAAGGACACAAAATAAGACCTAGATAAATAGAAAATGAACCATGTGGGTGACTGGGAAGACTCAGTATTGTAAAGATGTCAATTTTACCAAATGTAAGAAATATAATCAATTTGAATCAAAATTCCTATATTTTAAATGGAAATTAAGCAACCAATTTTAAAATTCAAAAGCAGGCATTAGGGTTAAAAAAATCCAAGAAAATTTGGAGAAAGGAAAAAAGAGAAAGGATATGGGGGCATTTGCCTTTGAGATATCAAGTCTTATTATTTAGCTACATAGAAATTAAATCAGTTTGTGTTTGGTTTGAAATTCATGTAATGATAGGAAAAAATAGTGCAACCAAATAAAGAGCACAGAAATAGTCCTCTATTTTAGGAAAAGTGAAAAAAGACAAGCTATTCAATAAATGCTGTGAGACAATTTATTATCCATAAGGGAAAAGAAAGTAGATCTTTACATCATTATATATACAGAAATATATTACAAGTAGATGCATAATTTAAATTAAAAAACAAAACTTTAGAAAACTGTATAGGAGAATATCTTTACAATTTTGATGTAGGGAAAGATTTAAAGATGAACAAAATTATGAGAAAGGTTAATAGAGATAAGTACATTAACACGTAACGTTTAAATCGAAAGATTCTACTGATATAGTGAAAAGTCATTAGACATAGAAAGAACATTTTTTCAACAAATTTAACCACCAAAGGGTTCCTATAAAGAACTTATCCTAAGTAAATAAATAAGAAAGAAAAGACAAAGGACCTACCACTCTAAATAAGGATTTACAAATTAAAGCAATGATACATCATTTCTAACTCACCAAATGTGCAAAATTTAAGAGTGCCAAATATTGGTTAGAAAGTCTCATGTACTTTCAGTAGACGTATAAATTAATCTAAACACGTTGCACAGCACTTTGGGCATATCTGGCAAAGTCAAAGATCCACATGCTCTTTGGCCCAGAATTTATACCACTAAGAATATGCCCTAGTGATACACTCATATAGTCTAAGAATGTTCATTGCAGTTCTGTTTTTAATAGTGCAAAGGCAGCAACAACTTAAATGTTTATCCATTGGGAATAAACAGATAAATATGAATCTAATCACACAACGAAATGCAACAGTCAAAATGTAGAAACATGTGCATGCTTTTACACGGATAAATTTCCAAAATAAAACATTAAGCCAAAACCAAAAATGAAACAAAAAGAGCTAGTTGTGGAATGATACAATGAGCATAACATTAAGTAAATTTTAAAACATTTAACTGCAAAACCCAGAATATATGTTATACACATATCCAGGTATGTAAGCGTGTGTGTGTATGTATTTTGTGTGTGTGTGTGTATAATAAAAATAGAGAACTAAAATAGGAAGGATACTAAATTTTATACTTTAATTGAATCTATAATATTTTATTAAAAACACTCAAGCAAATTAGGCAAAACATGATATATGAGTGTACATTATCCTACTTTACATATATTTCTAGGTATTTGAAGTATTTTATAAAAACTGATTAAAGCAAATGAAAGTGTGACAAACTGGGAAGATATATTTATAATTTATATTTCATACAAATGAATAAGAAAAATAAATGTAACTATTAAATAAATGGGCAAATTATTATAACAAGTATTTAACAAAAGAAGAAGAAAAATTAGGTGAGCAATAAATATATTAAAATTTTCAACCTTGGTACTAATCATATGGATACAATTTTTAAAAGAGATATGAAGTGTCATTTTTATTTATTAGTTTACTATTTTAAGAAAGTTTAGCATCAAACATCATGGATGCTGTGGAGAAATACAATATCATACACTTTGCGGGGAATATAGATTGCCACGATCCATTTCAAGCACTGTTTGTAATACTAATAGCAATATGACATGTTATATTACCTAAATGTTTCAGTGGGATTTGCGTTCTGTTCAATTGATCAGGTTTTCTGATTTAATCTGATATATTTTTATCACAATCACTTATTGTTAATGAGGTATGAATTTTGGTAAGGTAGCCACATCATTATTAATTTTTAAGATATTTACATATCCCTTGTGCTTTTGTACTTTATTTTCTAGATTAAATATAGTATTAATTTATTAAGATTTAAAAATCTTGTGTTACTTTTATATTGCATTAAATATTCTAATTAACTTAAGTACAGTTTAATCTGTGTTAATGGGAATGATATCACTTCACTTTTGCATATAAATGTATGCTCTCAGGATTTATTATTTTCTTAAAAATGTCTTGTGTGTCGAGTAATATTAATAGCCACCTACTTAAGATATTTTTAGCTGCTAATATGAAAAATGTATTTTTTTACTTTATATTTTTCAGCTCTTCTTATTCATATATTATAGTATGGACTTTTGAAGATTTACCTCTTTTTATTTATATGTCTTAACTGTCATGCTATAATAATTTTATACATTATGTTTTCTTAAAAATAAATTCATATTTTATTTGTTTACTATATTTATATTTTGGAATGTCTTCTCAAATTATTTCCAGCATTTCTACTATTTGATAAATTGTCATGGTAATAAGGATATTCTTTTCTTGTTTTAAGTAGAATTCTACCCAAATAAATATTATATAATTTTTTGTTTTAAAATATACACTCTATCTTATTACTTAATAATGAAGAGATGTACCGAGTCATTGCTTTTATTAAAACATTACTTTTGTATTAATAATAATTAACATTTTTATAGGCTTATTATTTACCAATACTATTTTAAGCACTTGACATATCTCATGCTCATAACACTTTATGAGGTAGGGATACTATAATTAAATCTGTTTTACAGATGAAGACACCAAAACACAGAAAATTCAAATCACTTATCCAAGGTCAAACAATTAAAAAATGAAAGAGAATTCAAATTCAGATAGCCTAATGGCAGTTTACATTCTTTACTAGTACACTATTAATTATGAAAAACATTGCCACCACAAAATGGACTTTTTCAAACTCTATTGAGATAATTAAATGCTTTCTGCAACTTCTCCTATATAATTAAACTCATTTAGGGTTTATCCTATGTTATAAGTGATTTACATTTTTTAAAAAATGCCCAAATTATATAAATAATGTTTCTTTAAGTACAGCAGACCCTTATTCTGCAGCCTGAAGTTCTTGTAGCCTTGTGACCTTAGGCTGGTCCTTGTGACGCCATGGGTCAGGGAAAATCACAGAGCATAGTGACTATTAAGGCTATTATCAGTAACATACTGCTTTAGAACATCATCTAAAAAGTGCTGCTGTTCATATCTCTGTTAAAGTGTAGAGATTTTACTGTTTGTTGTTGTTTAGTAGAAACTATACTTTTTACCTGGATTCACAGACCAAATTTTTAGAACCTGGTATTAAGTGGAGAACAAAACAAACAGCCAGGTGATTGTCTGTGAATACTTTTCTGAATACTTTTCTGTGAATACTTTTCTAAACATATGGCCTTTAGGCTCATTCATTTACTCATGAATTTACTAAATATATATATATATATATATTTAGAACTATGCAACAATAATAGATATAAACCACCAGGGCAAAAGCATCCAAATAACCAATATAAAATGAAAAAAAAAATGCTAGAAATAAGGAAAGACCATTTTTTTGAAACAGTCTTTCTACGTTACCCAGGCTAGTATCAAACTCCTGGGCTCAAGGGATGCTCAGACTCCCAAGAAGCTGGGACTACAAATAGGCGCCACTGTACCCGGCGAAAAGAACATTTTGTCTTGCCTTGGAGTGCCAGGGAAAACACCACCAAAGAGTGAAAACTTTCTGCTAGAAATCTTGGAATTCACTGAGTTGAGAATTTGGCAGGAGTTGGGGCAGGTGGAAAGCACAGGCAAAGGCTTTGAGTTTTAACATGGATGGCAATAAAGAAATATGGAAGTAATTCAGGGAGGATTGAACAGAAATTGTGTTTGCAGTAGTGAGGGGGGTAGGAGGAATAGGGGGAGGAGACGAAAGGAGGAAGAGGAAGAGAAGTATATGTTTCCTACTTAAAGCTAAGCAAGACCGGACTAGATAAAGAAAATGGGGGACCTGGTTGGAAAATAAAATTGTTTTTTTCTGTGCCTCATATCAAATACATATTCCCCCATTACTGAATGGAGATTAAAAACATTGCCAACCTATCATTTTTATTGTGTTGTTAGTAAAAGTTTTCCAATTATTTTAAGAGAGATTTGAAGGAATATTTGGAAAACCTAGACATTTGGACCAAGAATATGGTATAGTCAGAGTATTAAAGAATTATCTAATCTTTCTCTGTGGAGAAAAAAATCAAGTTTATAAAACCACCCTCTCCTTGAGAGATGAAACTTCAATCATTCAATATTTTAAATAACACATATTTTCTATAGTCATGAGTCTCTCCTACCATATACTAAAGCTGAATAAATATGGGATGGAGGATTTGGGGCTCACAGTTTTCTTTCCTTTCCTGTTAATTAGAAACATATTAAACATATGTATGGAATCATTTTAATTTGAGCTTAAGAAATGAAATACATTTTAACATGAGCCCTCACATAAAAATGTGGACATTTAATAAAAGGTCAGCAAAACTCTAAGGAAAATTAATGTCATGAAGGAAAGGATATAAATTCTACAAGCAGAAAACTAAATCCCCAAGGAAAGTAAGACAAGTTTAAAGCAAGTATAATAGCACCCAAGAATACACAATAGGAAGAACAAACTGTTGGAAGAAAACTAAAATCAATAACAGTGAGATAACAACAACTGGGACTCTATGAAATTGAAATGTAATTGCAAATTTTAAAAGAAAATTCCATACGTGGGTCAGTTGACACAATTGAAGATTTTATTAGTGAGAGAGATAATAGAATCAAATAAGTATCAAGATAGCGCTGCAAAAGATAAAATAAAGAGGTATTCAAAAGAGAGCCAGAAGTTCTAATGAAAGCTACCTAAGAAAAAAACAGAGAAAAAGAAGGGGAGGAAATTATAAAAATAAGTAATGCCCCAGAAATGACAAAAGTTATTAATTTTATGATTGAACAGACTCACTGAATGTTAAAGTGCATTAATTATTTATATTATGGTGAAATTTCAGAACATCTTGGATAAGAAAAAAATCCAAAATACTTTTGAGAAAAACAAATCATATTATCTATACAGAAAAAAAGAATAATTTGTCATTCTTTTTGTCAGCAAATTTAGTACCAGAAATCAGTGAAGCAATGTTTTTAAAATCCTGAGCAAAAATGACTTTGCAATGCTAATTCTATAACAAACTAGCATCCAGTTGTGTTGGCACCATAAAATCATTTCTAGACATAAGAGGACTGAGGAAGTTTTGCCCCAACAGTTTCTTTCAGCAAGAATTGCATAAGGATTACTCTAGCAAAACAAAACATCAATACAAGAAAGAGGAATTAAGACAAAAAATAAAGTGAGAAGCAAATAAACCATAAAACAAATTATTTTCTAATTTTTAAGTAAAATGCTGTGAAATTAAAAGCAATTGTTAAGAAATTATTCTGAAGCTATAGGCAAGGGGTGCAGAAGTTAAATATTATGAGTTAGAGGGAAGACATGAAGTTGATTGGTTTTGAAGAAACAGGAAGAAGAGGATATTTTGAACAAGCCATATTTATTAAGTAGAAATTATTAATTAAAAATAAAATATATAGTTCATCGAGTATTTACTATGAGCTAGGCCCTATTTTAAGTCTGTTTTATATATTAAACCATTTATACCTGACATCTCCAAAGCCTGGTAATATTGTTTTAATGTTCAGATTTTTAAAAGGAAGAGCAGATGGGAAAAGTAACTTGCTGTGGTTCACACAGCTTTAGAAGTGACAGAGCCAAAATGCAAGCCCACAAACTCAAAATCAAAAGCCAGTATTTTCCACCACTCTGCAATACACTTTCTGATGGAGAAAAGGTAGGAGATAGAGAATTAGGTATCCAAATGTTCGTGAACAGATAATGGAGAGAATTCCCCCAGAAGACAAGAAGGAACAGAGATGGTAGTTGAATGATAAGGTTGTAACACATGAGAGAAGATCACACATTAATGAGGATCTATATACCTGCAGAGGAGCCAAAAATACAGCTATATTTAAACACTGCATTGGTGAATACCTTTTTCCCCCAACTTCATCATGTCTCCTGCTATTCCTAGTGGTTCAGAATTTCCACATGGCCACGTATCAGGGCTCAGATTTCCGTGTTCTTTACTAACACGTGCATTCTTATAATAAAAGCACTAAGTCAAAGCTCTTTTTAAAAACTCGCCAATGCATAACTCGTATCTAGAATCGTATCTAGCACAAAATCGATATGCAATAAATACTTGTTGAATATATGAATACGTTCAACAATATTTAGTAAAAAAAAAAAAAGGTGGACCATAAGCAAGGCAAATATGTAAAGTATACCATATGTTTAGACAGTGATCAGAGAAAAAGGTATATACAAACCAGGGAATGCAAATAGAAATCTGGGAAGGGACGTGCTTGTGGAAAGGGTGGTTAGTAAAGACATCTATGAAAAGGTGAGTTCTGAGTAAAGAACTGACAGCGATGGACTGAGCCGTGTGGATGTGTTGAGAGAGAGTATTGCCCACAGAGAGCAGCAAGTGCAAAGATACCGAAGTGGGGGTGTGCATGGTATTCAACAGGAAGCCCGTGTAGCTGGAGGAGAGTAAGTGGGAGAAAAAGTGACAGGAGATGAGTCAGAGAGTTGACCTACGATGGAAAACCAGCAGAAGGAGGTGAGGTGGAGTCTAACATGATCCGACTTGCCTTTCCACAGAATCACTCTGGCTACTCTAGAATATAGACCATTAGTGGTCTAGGATGGAAGAACTTATGTTGCTATTCCAGGTGGGAAAACTATAGTAGCAGTGGAGGCGATGAGGAGTGGGCATCTTCTAGATATATTTCGAAGTTGGAGTTAACGGGATTTTCTGACAGTTTGGATATGGATGTGAAGGAAAGAGGGGAATTTTGGCTGACTCCAAAGTCGTGGAGCTGAGTAAACGGAAGGGCTGCCATTGCCTGAGATGGTGAGGGTGTCGTGGAACAGTTTGGGGAAGGGTGTTTGCTTCCTGAGTCACTTTTGAATGTGCTAAGTTTGATATGTTTGTCAGAGATCCGAGTGAAGATTTTGAGTGAGTAGGTGGGCAACTCCACTTCAAGCAAGATATAAATCTGAAAGCTAGCAGCATATATTAATAGATGGTATTTGGTATGGGCTGAATTGTTTCCCCAAAACTCATAAGTTGAAGCCCTGACCCCTAATGTGACTGTATTTGAAGATAAAGTTTTTAAAGAGGTAATCAAGATTAAATGGGCTCAGAAAGGTGGGGCCCTAAACCAACGGAACTGTGTCTTTATAAGAAGAAGAAGAGACATAAGTACCTGCTCATGCTCAGAGGAAAGGCCCTGTGATGTGACCTTCTGCACACCCAGGAGAGAGAGCCTCAGGAGAAACCAAACCTGCCAACACCTTGATCTTGGACTTTCAGCCTCCAGAGCTATGAGAAAATACATTTCTGTTGTTTACGCCACCATTGGCATTTTTTCTTTATGGCAGCCCTAGCAAAGTAATACAGTGTTTTATTGAAAGGGAGTCTTATGAGTATAGGTAGAAATGGGGAAAAGTTCCAGGTGCCCTGGAGATTTTCAACCTTTTGAGGTTAGGATAGATAGAGAGAAACTGGGAAAAGTGACTAAGAAGGAGCAACTAGGCATGCAGGAAAAAAGCCAGGAGAGCATGGTGTCCTGAGAGTCAATGAAGAAACTGTCAAGGAATAGGGAGTGATCAACTGAATCAATTAATGTAGACAGATCAACCAATACGATGCTGCAGTGAATCTTCCATTAGCCAGATAAGAAACACATGATTTTTTTTTTTGATGCCATTCCATCATGGTTTTTTGAGGTCTGGAGTTTCAGTTTCAAATTGTTTTGATTCAATCTTATTAAGATTGCTAAGCTAAACCAATATCAGGAATGAAAGATCTTGAAAGTTTAAGATACATTCAGAGAAAATAATTTTTCCTTCTTAAAAGTTGGTGATGTATATGTATTTTATAAATTGCCAGTAAAGATAAGAGCAAAATGATGAAGAAAAATACAGTTGACTCTTCAGCAACACATTTTTGAACTCTGTGCATCCACTTATATATGGATTTTCTTCCCCTCTGCCACTTCTAAGACAGAAAAACCAACCCCTCCTTTCCTACTCGTCATGGAAACAAGAATGAAGACCTTTATGATGATCCACTTCCACTTAATTTATAGTAAATATATTTTATCTTCTTTATGATTTTCTTAATATCAATTATTTTCTCTAGCTTACTTTATTGTAGGAATGCAGTATATATATTACATATATATACAAAATATTTATTGATCAACTGTGTTATCAGTAAAGCTTCTGATCAACAGTAGGTTGGCTATTCGTAAAGTTTTTGAGGAGTCAAAAGTTACATGTAGATTTTCAACTGCAAGGGGCGGGGGACAGGTTGGGGCCTCTAGATCCCACACTGCGACATTGTTCAAGGGTCATCTGTATATTCTAAAATTGTAGATTTCCAGTATTATCATATTATTTTATCATGGCATTTTTCTTTATTGCTAAGAACCAGAAATATTACAAATTCAACAAGTATAACTGGATGTAAGGTGATTACTAAAGAGGAAAAGAAAGCTTATCTTTAAAGCAGGAAAAACTAAATAAAAACATGGGTAAACAACAGAAAAAGTAAGAGAGTCTATTTTCAAAGAGAAAAGTCAATAATTGAAATCTGAAAATCTGAGCTTAACAGCAAATGATTTATTTGACTTCTAAACAGAATAACCAATTATTCTAACCCCATGTTCTGAACCTCTCCTTAGCAATCTGTAAATGAACAACACCCCCTGGGATCCAAAGCAAAAAATTGACGGAGAGATTGGTCAGGTGTTGTTCATAAAATATTCATAATGAGGGTCTTAAGTCACCAAGAATTTAAGTATCTTTCCAATACTCTGCAGAGAGTTAGAGGGATCAAATTAAGGGCTGTGTGTGTGTGTGTGAAAAATAGGTCATTAGATTTTGTAGTTTTTCTCCTGTTTATAGTTACTCTTTTCTATGTTATATAGTCTTACATTTTGTTTCCTGCGTCTTTCTTTCTTTCTTTGGGTTGAGCCCTTTGGTGGCTTCCTGCTGTGGTTGTCACTGTACAATTCTCATAGAAGCCTATCTCGTGCTTCTCAGTGTTTCCCTGAGGTCACACAGCATGCAGTGCTCAGCTAGAAAATGTTCATTCTTAATTTTCCCAGGAGTTTGAGTAAATATGTGAATAATGTAACCATCAGCTAAGTATCAATTGAAGTGAGTGTGATTTCACATACTTGCCAGAGTCATAACTTTTCCCTGACAGTGATGTCTTACCAAAAGCATGATGCTCAACAATCCTTTGGACTCGTTTCATGTTAACACAAGCAGAGAATTTAACAATCTTACTAAACACTCTCATTTTAAGTTGAGAAATAGTGGAATACACAGAAACTATATGACATGTAGAAGACCACACATCTAGGAAATTACAGACCTGAAATCTAATTCCAGGTCACTTAACTCTACAGCATCACACTTTCCAAACACCTCTTCATCCCTTCTTCCAGTCTAAAAAGAGTATTAATTTTGGTATTCTCAATTTCTACTTTTAAAACAGTCTATGTTATTTATTAAAGTTAAAATTTCTGATGATAATAGATCGGACATTTTAGCACTTCATTTAAAAACTGATTCTACCCTCATTTAAATAAAAGAACATCAATTTGTTCATTAAATTACCTGCACAAATAGATATTTTGTCACCCAGAGGAAGATAAAGTACATTTCTAGCTTTGATTTTCTTTTTCTTCAAAAAACTATTAAGCAATTCTAAAGTGTCACTATGCCATTCTGGTGATCAAGTCAAATGATTATGGTTTTTCAAAAATTTCTGCTACATCATTACTAAAAGAGATGGAAAATTTTAATGATATGAAAGAAAAAATAATAGAAATAAAAGGTTTTAACAAGCACCACATGTACTCACCAGCAAATTGGTATTAATGGATCAACACCTAAGTGGACATACACGAATAACATACAGGGTGTCGGGCGGGGGGGGGAGGGGATGGGTATATACAAACACAATGAGTGAGATGTGCAACATTTGGGGGATGCTCATGCTTGAAGCTCTGGCTCGAGGGGGGAGGGGGGCATGGGCAATATACGTAACCTTAACATTTGTACCCCCATAATATGCTGAAATAAAAAAAATAAAATAAAAAAATAAAAGGTTTTGTTTTTCATTTAGTACTTGACAATATGGCCTTTTATAGGGAAAAGTATGAAAGCAGCATTTTCTAAAGAGTTTTGTACTTTTGCAGCCTGGTTCATGTTTTGTTTAAGGCGACGTGCTATACCTGGGAATATAGGAAACCCTGGCCCTGTCTCTCATTACATTATTTCTATTGGTTCTCATTCATTGAAACCCTCCCCCACGACCCTGTACCTGATGTTCAATTAGCACTGAGCTACCGTGTTTCCCCGAAAATCAGACCTACCCATAAAATAAGCCCTAGCAGGATTTCTAAGCATTTGCACAATAGAAGCCCTACCCCGAAAATAAGACCTAGCGATGGGCGTGGCTACGCAGCGCATCTGCACAACCCATGCATGTCGTCGCGGAGCGGTCAAGAAGACGAGCAGCCCTTCTCATCTGCCCCATGAGAGCTCTAGTGCTCGACAGGAGAGATTGGGGCCGATGGTTCTAAAGGAAATAGAGTCGCAAGACATTCAGGATGGAATTGGGGTTTGGAGAGTGATGATTATGTTCCAGAAGAAGACGACTTCACTCTATTTGAATAAATGTAGACTGTTGTACCATACTTTAAAAAAAATAACACATCCCCTGAAAATAAGCCCTAGGCTGTCTTCTCGAGGAAAAATAAATATAAGACCCTGTCTTATTTTCGGGGAATCACAGTACTCTTGTTTTCTGTATAAGCCAGAAGCAAGCCTTTCACCTTCCGGATCTTCTACCCAGTGAGTTTCTCCACCCATCTCATTCTTGTGAATTTCAAGGTGTCATCCTCCCTAATACTGTAGCATTCACTAATAACCTCTATTTGAACACTTTTACCCTAGTTCTATAGTTAGTTCTATAGTTCTATAGTTAGCCAAATATAATTTTCCTGCTAGATAATCGCCTCCAGGAATAATGTCTATGATAGAATATAGGAAAAATCCCAATACATTGTAGGAGCTCAAATCTATGTCTGAATAAATTGAGAAGGGAATGAATAAATAAATACTTAACGGGCTGTATGAATGTATAAAAAAGCTTCAACGTATTCTCTTGTTAATCACGGAGAGCAAACATGTTACAAAACTAGCCCATGCCTGCCCATTGCTTATATAGTATATCGATAAACAGACAAATCTCTACAAATTAAGGCAAACAATTATTGGCAACACTTTTTAACTAATGCTTTGAAACCATTTAGTGACAATTGTGCATCTCAGTGCCAGAAGTTTTTATGCTGAGATCTCCCTTTGGTGTAGGTATAAGCCAGAGGCCACAGCATCCAGGAGTCTCATGTAATTTTGCTTTTCAAGGTGGAAGAGTCACTGTTGAAAAAAATAATAATGAAAAAATACCTGTTTGGACTAATTCATTATTATTTAAACAAATCGATTAAAGATATCATGACTTAGGCATAGATAATGGTCATTCCCTTAAATCTAACAGATATTTTCTATTTTTCTTAAACATTCAACAGTATTAACCTTGTTAACCTATCCCTCCTTAAAATGTACTATTTGCTATTCTGTATTCTTCTAGGTCCTCTTACCTCTCAGAACTTTTCTTTCCTGTCTCATTTATAGACTCATCGTCATAAACATGGCTATGAAATACCATAGGTTCTCAAACTTTGTCTTACATTTTTTTATATCTTCATACTATACTCCTTCCATAGAGTATCTTATCTGTACGTCGGATTTGATTACCACCTACATGGCAAAGTTTCTCAAATCTAAAACTGCGGTTCTTAATTCTTCTTTTGCTTCAGAATCATGTACATAATGTTGGAATTAGTATCTCATATTTATCTTCAGTTAAGACATTAAGAATGCAGCAAAAATCATTACCCTATTAGGAACCAAATCCAAGTTACAAAGACAGCTGGAATGCTGAGGTTTAAAAGGATTCATGAGATCATTAAGATAATCACCAAGAATGGGAGGACTAAGGAGTAAAAATTAAAAGGATTTTGATTCTTCAGATAAGAAGAAAAATTAATACATAAAAACATGCAGCATAACTAAGTTTAGCTTGTTTCCATAATAAAAGAATAATCTAATATCAGAAAATAATATATAACAAATTAAAGGAGAAAAATGCATATTTTTATTTCTATTTCAATCGACACTGAAAAATGATTATATTAAATTCAACATTTATTATGATAATCGTTAAAAATCCTTTAAGACATGAGGAAGAGAAGGGCAATTTCTTAACCTAATATTCAACCTGTATTTGCAATTGGCATTTGAAATGGGGATCATTTTGTGGAGTAAGCCCTTCACTTGTGGGATCTGATGCTATCTGCAAGTAAATAGTGTCAGAATTGAGTTAAATTGTAGGGCACCCACACAGTGTCTGCTGAGGACTGGAGGAATGCTTAGTGTGTATGGTCACTCCACACATTTTGGTGACCAGAAGTGTTGTAAGAACATAGAAAAGAAAAAAAAAAATAACTTGTTTTTTCCCATACAGTTGTGTAAGACCTTCATGGAAAGGAAAGAAGACCTTTATAAGACACTTGAAATAGTGTTTATACCATAATGTAAACACTATAATAGTGTTCAATACATTTAAATGCCAACAGGTTCTTTATAAAGATGACATTGAAAATTAATATTGACAAGCCCAGAACAAAGAATAGCTGAAAGAGTTTGAGGAAAAGCAAAGTGGTACTTACCCTAGGAGCTATCAGGATTTATCATGAAACTATGGAAACTTAAAAAGTGCAGAATAGGAAATCCAGAATCAGATCCAATAATATATGGATACGTGATATATTATGGAGATAACATTGCAAATTAGAGATTATAAGGACTCTAATGCTTTTAGAATTGATTATCCATAGGAAAAATAAGAAACCTGGTTACCTACTTCATAGCATATGCAAATATATATTCAAGGTAGAGTAAATGAAAATCCTTTAAACTTTTAAAATTAAAATGAATGTGGTGAATTTTTAATGACTTTTTAGAGAAAAATTTCTTAAACACAAAGACTTTTGTGATACAAAAATCACAAACTATAGTGAAAACATTCATAAACTTGAATACTTTCAAACTTAAAACTTCCACATCATGTGTACTTCCATTTGGTGCAACTCCAAATAAAATTAATCAATTTATTCTCTTCCTCTACCACAATTTCACTCCAAGACACCAATAAAAAGTTTAAAAACTTGATGACAAAAAAAAACATTTTAGCAAAAGATAATAACCAACAACAAAAAAATATAACCTAGAGTTAACAAAGTACTCACCAAATAACTAAGAAAAAGACAGCCAAATCTTAAAAGAATGAACAATGGATATGAAGAGACTTCAAAGAAGAGAAATCCAAATGACTCCTAAACACAGGAAAAGATCTGAAGCCCAACTAATGCAAATAAACCAATGAGATACCATTTTTAGCATTAGTTTCTAAGAGTAATTTTTAAAACTCAGTAATACAAGTGTTCTTAAGAATGTGGAGAAATGGGAACATTTAAATTGCTTAACTACTTTGAGGAATAATTAGGCTTATCTGGTAATGCTGAAGGCAGGCAGAGCCTTCCACACACCCCCCCCAAAAGTACCACTCCTCAGAGAAATTTAAGCTGTTGCTCTTATGCTAAAAATGTCATGACTAAGAATGTTCACTGCACTCTAATTTATAGTGGTGAAAAATTAAAAACAAGCCACATGTTCATCAACAGGAGAATGAATAAATTCCGGTATATTCAAACAATAGAAAACTCTGTAGTGGTTTAAATGAATGAACTATGACTAGATCTTTTGTGGCAGATTCTGTTATAGAACACCAATACGCACAGGTTTGTTGACGTTTTCCACCTCCCTTGCAGTTAGAGTGACCATGTGACATGTTCTGATCAATAAAATGAGGAAAGAAATGTTACAGGTTACTTCTTAGTTAAGATCACTAAATATATAGTGTGCTTTCCTTTCTTTTCCTTTTTCTCCTGCTTCTATGAGGCCAGAAGAAAAGGAATGTAAGATAGTGAAACCATATGATGGAAGAAGCTCAGATCCCTAAGTTGCTACTTGGAGGAAAGCTGCCCTGGATATTATATGATTATACAACACTGGACCTTACATGAGGAAGAAATAAACTTTTATTTTATTATAATGTGCTATTTGTTATAGAAGCTAGGGTTAATTACCATGGCGATTTAAACAAAATAATCTCAAATACGTAATGTTAATGTAAAAAAGCAATTTGCACGATAATACTACATATAAAATATTAAAAACAAAAAATAATGTCATGTTATTTTTTGTATGCATATATTATTATACATAAATATACAGGGAATGAATTGCCGAATTCAATATGATGGTTACTCTTTTTTATTTATTTTTTTTTTTTGAGACAGAGTCTCACTCTGTCGCCTGGGCTAGAGTGCCGTGGCGTCAGCCTAGCTCACAGCAACCTCAAACTCCTGGGCTCAAGCGATCCTCCTGCCTCAGCCTCCCAAGTAGTTGGGACTACAGGCATGCGCCACCATGCCTGGCTCAATTGTTCTATATATTTTTAGTTGTCTAGCTAATTTCTTTCTATTTTTAGTAGAGATGGGGTCTCGCTCTTGCTCAGGCTGGTCTGGAATTCCTAAGCTCAAACGATCCTCCTGCCTCGGCCTCCCAGAGTGCTAGGGTTACAGTTGTGAGCCACCACACCCTGCCTGATGGTTATGTTTAAAGATAGAAGTGCAGTTGCGGTGGAGTGCTCAGGAAGCTCCAACTGTATGTAGAATGTTTTATTTATTATTTTTAAACTCTGAATCAATTTTAACAAAATGTTAAAATCGTACAGAGCTGAGTGTGGATGTTTGTTATGTCATTCTCTCTTGTGGATTTTTTTTTCCTGTATTTTGAAATATTTTTAAAAATTGGCTTTTAATGATGCAGAGGAGTTTATAGAGAAGTCTGTATATCATGAACGTTGGTGGGAAAATTTGTGCTCATTCATCAAACGTGTAAAGTTAAGAGTCAGGCACAACTCTTAAAACTTGAAAAAGGGAAGTTTTTCCCCTTCACTGAGTAGTGTGTTTTACTCAGAGAATACGAACATATGAGCTGCCCCAATGTTGGAATTTAATATGAGAAAAACAAAGTGAAGCAGGGCTTATTCCAACTCACACACCCCACCATAAGTGATGGGAACACTCGATGGAAAACAGGTGTGCATGCCCACAGATGGTCTCCCCGCCTGGATCAGCCTGGCCCCGGGTCTGGTACCTCTCTGTTTCCTAGTCAACCATGACTACCTTATCTTCACTAATTCTCAAACCTAGTTTTAGCCTCAGGCAAGCAATGCTCAAGGGAGAAGTCCTTGGCTCAGCCCCACATCCTTTGTGCTGCTACCGTGATTCCCCGAAAATAAGACAGGGTCTTATATTTATTTTTCCTCAAGAAGACACCCTAGGGCTTATTTTCAGGGGATGTGTTATTTTTTTTAAGTATGGCACAACAATCTACATTGATTCAAATAGAGTTAAGTCGTCTTCTTCTGGAACATCATCATCACTCTCCAAACCCCGAATTCCATCCTGAATTTCTTGCAACTCTATTTCCTTTAGAACCATTGGCCCCGATCTCTCCTGTCGAGCACTAGAGCTCTCACGGGGCAGATGAGAAGGGCTGCTCGTGTTCTTGACCGCTCCGCGATGAAATGCATGGGTTGTGCAGATGTGCTGTGTAGCCACGCCCGTCACTAGGTCTTATTTTCGGGGTAGGGCTTCTATTGTGCAAATGCTTAGAAATCCCGCTAGGGCTTATTTTATGGGTAGGTCTGATTTTACGGGAAACACGGTATTTCCCTTAGCGGCTGCCACCCAGACAGTTCACAGGTGGGGTCAGTACCTACTGCAGCCTCCTCAGCCTAAAGCAGCATCAACAGGTCTCTGCCCAGCTCACACCTCTGGTCTCATTCCTGCAGCAACAATGATAAGGTGAGGCTTAGGGCAAAAAAAAAGGGAAAATCTTTGAAGTTTGTCTCTGGGTCTCCAACATCCTCTTTTGTTAACTTTTCCCACAGTTGCATTTCCTCTCATTTTTTTGGCACCTTGACCTTTGAACTGCATCTACCACTGAGACTGCAGACTGTCTAATGTTCTCATTTTCACTTTGACTAAAGCTTATTCACACCCACGTGTTAACTCCCTAATGTTTTAACACTTCTAAGCTTTTTACCTCTAGCTGCAGAAGGACTTTCTCTCCATCGGTGGCAATGAGTTAAAAAAAAAAAAAAGTGTCAGGTTCAAAAATCCAATGCGTTAGTTATTAATACAGCTAACACTTTGAGAGTGCTCGCTAGGTTCCAGGCACTCTTTGAATAATTTTAACACGCATTAGCACATTTAATCTCTGTTAACAATCCCATGAAATAGGCCTTGTCATCGTCCTTATTTCGCAGCTGGTGACACTGAAACCCTGAGTCGTGACCGTGTTCCCAAAGTCAAGCAGCTAACAAGTGGAGGAGTCCGGATTGGACTAGGTCAGAGTTAACAACATCCCAGCTTTGGGGAGGAAGATTCAGGAACGTTCCTCCATAATAAGAACATCCAGTGATGGCATGGTAATCTCACAACCGAAAAATGGTATCGGGAAAACGTGGCAACATTTCAGATGATCACATTTATTCGCGCCAACAAAACGAAGTGAGCTCTGCAGGGCTTACTATATTTCCGCATTAGTACGCAACACAATAATCACTGTGCAATTACTCAGAGAACAATAGAGTAGGAGACAGGAAGCCTCCCTGTTGCCATTAGCTGGCTGCGGGTGTGATCTTTGTTTTTACTTTTTTATTTTTATTTTTTTATTTCGGCATATAATGGGGGTACAAATATTATGGTTACGTACATTGCCCATGCCCCCTCACCCCTCGAGTCAGAACTTCAAGCATGTCCATCCCCCAGTTGGTGCACATCACACTCATTGTGTATGTATATACCCATCCCCTCCTCCCTCCTCCCATCTGCCTGACACCTGACAAATATTATTCCTATGTGTCCACTTAGGTGTTGATCCGTTAATACCAATTTGCTGGTGAGTACATGTGGTGCTTGTTTTTCCATTCTTGAGATACTTCACTTAGTAGAATGGGTTCCAGCTCTATCCAGGAAAATACAAGAGGTGCTATATCACCGTTGTTTCTTAAAGCTGAATAGTACTCCATGGTATACATATACCACATTTTGTTGATCCACTCATGTATTGATGGGCACCTGGGTTGTTTCCACAACTTTGCAATTGTGAACTGTGCTGCTATCTTTGTTTTATTACTTAACCTCTCAGGGCTTTGATTTCTTCATCTATAAAACAAGGGAGGGGAGGGCAGGGAAGTGAGCTAGATAATTTAAAAGTTTCTTTTTTCTCTAACAGTCAGCGAAAGGGTCTGATTGGTTTTATGGCTATATTTTGTTACAGTTTGTTGTTCAGGTAATATGATCATCTGCTCACATCTTAAACCTCAAAAAGAAAAAAAAAAAGAAAGATTAGAAAGATTCCTGTCTTCATATCTACTGTTCAGCATCTTACCTTTGAGCCCTCATTCCACTGAATGTGAGCTGACTTCTGAGTCCTGAAATCTACTGACCAGTCGTTCCGCTTTACACAGGCTTTGCTGTTGATTCAGTTCTGGAAACAATAGCATGCTCTTCAGATGTGAAGCCTCCGGGGTCCAGGAGAAAGGGCTAAGAATAGCTCATTTGGCATTGGTGAGGCAGCAAAGCCTAGAAGACCCTGGGAAGTGAAAGTGGGCTATGGGCTAGACATGGAAAGAAAAATAAGTCCAATACTGGGAGGAGGGCATAGACACTGTGGAAGTAAGCAACAAACTAGTCTCCGTGAAGACTAATACCAAGTGTCCACATTCTAACATCAAGAACAGAGTGTCCAGACAGATGACAGGTGTAAAGTTTTCCCACGGCAAAAGAAACAGACTGAGAGAGAGAGAGAGTGGGACCAAACCACGTGGCTTTATTATGCGCTCCCGGATGAGGTTCACAGGTCCCAATAAGGGGGGCGCCGAGAAGTCCCACCCATTTGGAGGGAGGCAAGCCTTTATACTGTTTGGGGCAGACTGGAGAGTTTTGGCAGGGAAAGCTGGGGTGACCTTTCGTGGTCATTGAGAAATAGGAGGGGCCGGCGGTATTTGAGGAATCCAGGAATGGAAAACTTTCTTATCTGGGTGGACATCCACCTGTTGTTTGTTTTCAGCAGGGCCGGCAGCCGTCCTTGGCGGGTCTCATCTCGTGAGCCTTTTCTTTTTGATCTAGGGAGGGGAGGGGGGGCCGCCACCAGCCTTAGAGCAGGCACATCCCAGTGAGGCTGAAGAGCAAGCAGCTGTCGTGGTCCCAGCTGACCTGGCACTGCAGACAGACAGTTGTGCCGGGGAAGTCTCTAGATAGGGGAACGTCAACCCAGGAGTCGAGAGGTTATGCTTAGGGAGATCCCACTTCCTGGGCGAGAAGAACTAGAACGGGATCTAGGTTTAATTGTCAATTACAAGTGAGAGGCTGTCGAGGAGAAAGGGGAGCATGTTCAGAATCACATACATTTCAAAGGCAAATTGAAGTCCAATCCCAGAATGTTCTCGTGGAGCTACTTAAATGACTCTTACTTCAGATATTCTTAGAAATGGGAGATTTTTGACCTCGTTAACACTTCCAGCCCTAAGCTCTCCTTTTTGTTCTTGTTCGTCATAGGAGAGACCAGCAACAACTGGTTTCTGCTGTAGTCATATCTCAAAGATGGACATGTGAACCTGTTGCTTGTGAGGTTTATGGGAGATAAACGCCATTACATTCCTGTAGCATTGCTTGTTACTTATTAAAGGGAGGGCAAGACCGTGTGTACTGTTCACTGAGAAGGCTTCCTTGAACATGTACCAAAGCTAAGATCGGCTGAGACTCTGTGGCAGAACAGCCAAATTTATCTGGAGATGGGCAGAAGCCTGGTTAAAATGTCAGCTGTGGCAGATAAAAGAATTATTAATTTATCTGCAAGGGTTTGAGTGGCCCATCCAAATGTCTAGTTCTGTGAATTCCTTGGCAAAGCCTTTGATAAGATAGCTTTCGAAGTATACACATCCATTTTTTTACAATCTACTGAATTTGGATGAAACTTCTAGTTGCTTACCAAACGGTGATCATCACTCCATTCTTGGATTTACTTTCTCTCCAATCCAGCCAGGAGATGATTCGCTTTATACTATATCAACACACAATGTTCTTGGCTCACTTGTCTGTATCCGGTGGACCAAACTTGAAATCCTCCAACCTGTTAATAAATCACCTCAACCAATTAACTTCTTCATTCCTATAATCAAATTGCAGAGCATCTTTGGGGACAATCCACAAGTATATGGATCGGTATGCTTACTAGCCTGTGACTTTGACATCATCTAGTCGCCCAAGGCCTCTTGTCAATGGTCTTAACCCTGGTTTCTATAACTGCACTAATTAAATCTCAAGTTCTATTTTTTTCTTGTTAAAAAAATTTAAGTTGATGGTGTTCGAACATAGAGATGTTAAGCTTAGTAGACGGTATCAATTGTGCCGAATACATTAATTTTAGGTGTTGTTATTCATTAAAATGATATGGATAAGCATGTAGGGTTGTTGGGGGCTGATTCTGGTGATTACCTGCCTTATACTAATCATTCACTATAG
>VBSM01003198.1:3101514-3145173 GCA_008086735.1 Cheirogaleus medius | reverse complement strand
GATGCTCACGTACAAGGAACTAACCCTGGGTCTGGGGGGTATAAAAATAAAGCAGCTGGTGCATTGAGCACTCGAGTCATGTGAAGTCTTTATGTGTGTCTGTGTTGTTCTTTATGTTCTGTGTTCATCTCCCATCCTGTAATCGGGCCACGTTCATAGGGTAAATATAATGGTGGGTTTTTTTTTAAAGTACAGTTATAAAGAAAAAATATTTTGTTATTCCTCAAATGATAGTCAATATCAGAAGTTCAAAAGTTGGCATTCTTTATATTCTAACACAAGCTTTCTATTCTTATTTCTTTGTACAATCTCATACACCCCCACGGCTTTATTTACCACTTATAAATTCAAACGCATTTCTAGGTACAGGGCAGTCCTTTGAATGTAAGTGCCTATAGGACACCCTTGGCTTTCTTATGGTTGTTATCTCCAGTTTTCTGCTCTCAAACCCCCTGTGTTCTGTATTTAAATGAACGACACTACTCCTGCATTTAACCAAGACAAAAATCTGGGAGTCATTTCTTGTCAACGAATGCCAACCACGCCCTCTAATCTTCCCTCTTATTTCCATCCCCACTGCCACTTATTCAAGTTCAGACAACTGATCTCATCTATAATATTGTCAGAGCTAACCAGATTCCCTGCCTCTATTCTTTCTTCACTCCAAAACATTATTCACCCAGTCTCACAACCTATCACGTCAGCTGCAAACAGAATGCCCATTTTAAAAAATGCTAAATTGATTACATCGGTCCCAAGATAGATATTGTTTATTGGGGTGCTCAATGCCATTGGAATACAAAGTGTAAGTAAGGGGTGTACCTCCTTGTGACCTGGACCCTCCCCCCCGTCTTTCTGGTCTCTTGCCCAACTTTTCTCCATTCTCTAAAAAGGTTTTCTAGTTATCTATTTGCTATTGACCTCAAGCTTAATTTCACAATGGTTAAAGAACATGCTGTGCTTGGTGAGATTTCTATGCCTTGACATTCTTTTTGGTACGCATTATTACCCAGTGTGTGGGCGACTTGAATGTTCTGTATCATTTGAAAAGAATATATATATATATATATATATATATATATATATACATACACACTGCAGGTATTAGATGCATTTCCTTTATGTCAATAAAGTCCAGTTGACAGTACTGTTAAAATCGTCTCCATACTTATGACATTATTCATCTATTTGTTCTATAAGTGAATGAGAGAGCTATGTTAAAATCTCCCACAATGGTTAGATATCTTAATTTGGTTAATGTTTCCTTTAATTTTCTTTGTGAGCTATTAATTGAGGTGCAGACCAATTCAGAATTATTATAGCATTTTGCTAGGTTTTTACCTCCTTATCAATATGAAACATCACTCTTTATCTCTCACCTGAAAATGTTGCGTGTCCTCATATTTAAATGGAGCCTCTTTGAAGTACCTTTGAGCTTTGTTTTGTTATCCGGCCTAGCAGTCTTTATCTTTTAATTGAAATATTTACATGTAATGCAATTATTGAAAATTTAGGTTTAAGTCTATCATCTCATTATGTTTTCTATGTGTCCCACCTTTTCTATGTTCCTGTTCAGGTTCACACATGGCAGAATTTTGGTTACAAGCCAAGTCAAATATGTTGAAGACAGCATGCTAGTTATAGAACCTTATGTCAAACCTAGAGCTGGAACCCATTCTAGTAAGTGAAGTATCACAAGAATGGAAAAACAAGCTCCACATGTACTCACCAGCAAATTGGTGCTAATTGATCAACACTTACGTGCACATATGGTAGTAACATTCATCAGGTGTTGGGGAGGTGGTGGGGGGGGAAAGAGGAGAAGGGTGTATTCACATCTAATGGGTATGGTGCACCTTCTGGGGGATGGACATGCTTGTAGCTCTGACTCAGGTGGGGCAAAGGCAATATATGTAACCTATACATTTGTACCCCCGTAATATGCTGAAATAATCTTTAAAAACCCTAGATATAATGCTTTCTGTACTTAGTCTCTATAATTTCCTATTTTAGAAACAGCTTGTCTATAGATAAATACCTTATCATAATTCAAGTCATTGTAATAAAAAAGAAGTGAAGCAATTTGATTTTGGAGTGATTTTGTACTTGTGATGTAAGACATATTTATAAATACAATAGACATACCCTACTCATAAAAGTAGAGTTCTATCTTTATGATTATTATAGGGTGATTTTTAAAACATTTTACATTTTTTGCTACTGCAAACTCTGTGGGAATATGCACTCTAGAGTTATGAAATAATATTATAATATGTTGTATATCTTGCCCAAGATACTGACTCTTTTAGCATAACATAATAAGTGTCCTATCTGTGAGAGTTAGGCAGCATTATGAAATTTCTGAAAGCCAATTCTAATCTAAAATCAAAACCCCTGGTCACAATTCAATGTCAAGGAAAAGGAAAAACACATTTTCCATCATAATTCTGTTGTAAACAAGTCAATTGAAGGGATTCCATTCTAAAAGAACATAAAAATCAGTCATAAAAATAGTATCTGATTTTATCAAGCAAGATAAAAAGAAACAATTGCTTCTTTATTAGATGATGTGAGAAACATAATAAGAACAGCCTCCCCAAATCAGATACTTCCAAGTTTCCAGTAAATTTAAGAGAAAAAAAAAGGAAAAGAAGGGAGAAAGGAAGACAACTTTTATACTGATAGGAAAGGGTTAAAATGCTGAATGTTGGCTGTAAGTAAGCCAGAGTAAAGGGCAAATTAAATGAAGACACAATTTAGCTAAGTGTTAAAATTTGCCTTCTTTAAGGCTCAAGCGATCTGGTAGCCATTGCAGAAGCATCGGTTCCTAATTTTAGAGAACTTGCAGAGGGAGATAGAAAGTTTTCTGTGATTGATAAAACAGAAAAAGGGCCTTTTGTTTTAGTGCTTAGGTCTTTGGATCCTCAGCAAGCTTTTAAAAAGCTTACTGTAACTTCATATAGATTGTTGATAGTCTCTATGCTACAACTCCTTCAGTACTTTCTCTTTAATTCTCATTCCTTTTAGCATCAAACGGATCTTTTTTTATTATTTCAGAATATTACTGGGGTACAAACGTTTCGATTACAAGTTTTGCTTTTGTGCAGTTTGAGTCAAAGTTATAAGTGTGCCTATCACCAAGATAGTGTGCATTGTATGCATCAGGTGTAAACTTACCTGTCTGCTCCCCCCACCATCTACTTGGTTTCCATTGAGTTTTACTACCACAGGTTGACATGGGTATTGATTGATTCGTTCCAATTTAATAGTGAGTATGTGTGGTGTTTGTTTTTCCATTCTTGTGGTACTTCACTTAGAATAATGGTCTCTAGTTCCATCCAGGTTGCTACAAAAGGTATTAGTTCACCATTTTTATGGCTGTATAGTACTCCATAGAATGCATATATCACATTTTGTTAATCCACTCATGTATTGATGGGCACTTGAGTTGATTCCACATCTTTGTGATTGTGAATTGTGCTGCTGTAAACATTCGAGTACAAGTGTCTTTTTGATAAAATGACTTTTTTTTTTTCCTTTGGGTAAATACCTAAGAGTGGGATTGCTGGATCAAATGGTAGGTCTACTTTTAGTTCTTTGAGGTATCACCATACTATTTTCCATAGAGGTTGTACTAGTTTGCAGTCTCACCAACAATGTATAAGTGTTCTTTTCTCTCCACATCCACACCAGCATCTGTTGTTTTGGGATGTTTTGATAAAAACCATTCTCACTGGGGTTAGGTGATACCTCATTGTGGTTTTGATTTGCATTTCCCTGATGGTTAGAGACTTTGAGCATTTTTTTCATATGCTTATTGGCTACTAGTCTATCTTCTTTTGAAAAGGTTCTGTTCATGTCTTTTGCCCACTTTTTTATGGAGTTGTTTGATTTTTTTCTTGCTGATTTGTTTGAGTTCTTTGTAGATTCTGGTTATTCACCCTTTATTGGATGTATAGCATGCAAATATTTTCTCCCATTCTGTAGACTGTCTATTCACTCTATTGGTTGTTTCCTTGGATGTATAGAAGCTTTTTTAGTTTAATCAAGTCCCATTTGTTAATTTTTGTTGTTGCTGTGATTGCCTTTGGGGTCTTCTCCATAAATTCTTTGCCTAGGCCAATATCTAGAAGAGTTTTTCCAACATTTTCTCCTAGAATTTTTACAGTTTCATGTCTTAGGTTTAAGTCTGTTATATATTGTAAATTAATTTTCGTTGAGTGGTGAGAGGTGTGGATCCTGTTTCAGTCTTTTCAGGTACTGGGCTCAAATGACAAGTTTGCTAAATTTTCAGCATCCACTGACATTTAAAATTTTACTGGATAGTCACTTCTTCATAAACAACCATTTTTTTAAAAAAATCATTTCAGGAAAGTGTCTGCATATGGGATATTAACCCTAGGTTCCACAAAGCCAAGTGGGCAGGTGTGTCTAGCCTCCCCCTAGGCTTGCCCTAGGCTTAGCCTCTCTCTCCAGCTAAGTCATTGGCTCTGCCTACTCCTGGGCTCTCTGTACTTACTATTTCTGTCTTAGCAGAAATTACAAATCACTGTATGCTATGGACCTGTGTAGAAACACCAACACTATGGAAGCTATAATTATTAACCTGCAAATGCAAAAGATCTATTTTTTTTTCTAGAAGTATAATTTCTGAAACTGGAAGAACTTGATGATATGGCATCAAATACATACTCACAGAATAAAACTGGCTCTGAATTATGACCTACACATCTTAACAGACTCAAAGGGACTGTGTCTTCTGTTTTTATCAAGTGTTTGACCTCACCCATAGGTAGAGTAGGCAGTTAAAAAACAACATGCATTTTGAGCATCTTAAAAACCACCTATTCAGCCCTTAAGTATATCCCTTAATAGCCAAGGATGTCTGAAATTATCCCAGAGACTCTGTATATTCCTTTTTTAAAAAAAGTATTAATGATGGTGGCCTATTGCTCGTTGTGCTCACAATCTTGGCATGTGTACCTTCTTATTTTCTTAGGACCAATTGCTAGAAGTGAAACTGTTGGAACAAAATTCGAGCACTTTAAACAAGTTTTAAATAGATCACTGTATTGCCCTAGGACATAAATAATAATTTCCTAATTTGCCTGTAAGTATGTGTGGGCTGGTCATGGATCAAGAATAGAATTCAAGTCACTAAAAAGGCATTACATTTTTAGGCCTAAAGCTCAATTTCCTAGACCTAAGTTTTCTCCTAAGGGGAAGTCAGAGATTAAATCAGCAGAATAAAAATCTCACTGGACGAAGGGTCAAAAGACTGGGATTTAAATCCTGATTCTGGTAGCTATCAGCTATAAAAACTTGGGAAAGTCATGAGTTCTCTCTGTGCCTCAGTCTCACACTTAAGATGGTGTAGCAGAACAGAGGTGATTTCTCTGATTCTGTTTGGCTTTGCAACTCTATGAAGGCAGTGGGAAACCTGAAAGGTCAATATGTACGTTCACTTCTCAAAATCTACCTCTGTCCATGCCTCAGAGTCTGTTAAGCCGAAAATGTGAGATATAAATAACAACGAACTTCTTCCTGAATTCATTCCTTACTTAAAGATTAAATGCTTAGAACCTGGGTGTTACAAGAATAAATAAGGTACCGTCCCCATCCTTGAGAAACTCGGTCAGTCATGAGAAAAACGCATTACACAAATGATCTCCAGGCATGCAACAACAGCACGTAGGGGCAGACGAAAGAAATTTCACCTGGAAACGCACAGATAGATTTCTCGGGCAAGGTACCATTTAAGCTAAAATTTAAAGACATGTAAGTGTTTGTCAGGTACATAAAACAGAAAAGGGTATTTTTGAGGCAAATGGCTTGTGAAGATGTATGAATAACTGATTCAGTAGATTCAGAAAAATCATTACACCTAATGTATCACTAAAAGAAAAAAAATTGTCCTGTTCTTTTTTTCTATTATAAAACAAATAGGAGTGATTTGGAAGTCTTATGCTATTTGTAAATCAGACATTCAACTTTTGTCCACTGTAAATAGTTTTCAGTAATTAACTTTTTTTATTTTTGGTATACTTTTCTGTGACAAGAATAGTCCCCAAAGTCTTTGATCTTTATCTTCATGCATTTTTAATATTCATCAATACTATTCAGGTGCTTCTCTCTCTGTTCTTTCTGTATGACATTCAGTCCCTTTAACTCTCTCTTTAAATTATGGTTAATGCCACTTCATGCAGTAGCCACCAGATGGTAATGAAGAGCAGTCTGGCTTCCTCGTCTGCTGAGGACCAAGTGCACTTGGTACCATTGTATGTTGTTCAGCCTTCACAGGTTTATGTGGGAAGCTTCGTCCAAACACCGTGTTGGTTTGATGTCAGGCTAGTGCACACCTGTGGCACTCTGATTGTTTGTGTGTGCCTCATTCGTGTGATAGGTTCTGTATTGAGGATTTTAAAATACTGAAAAAGTCGTATCAATTTCTGCCATTATGCTTTTCTTTAAAGGTAGTTATTTAAACATTTGAAAGACCAAAATATTTGAGTGTAGAATGATTAGTGAAAATGCACACATCCTTTAAGCTAATTTAATGTTTTCTTCTGGTTATGAATATATTTGAAGTCGGAATCCCTTCATATCATTGGTAAAAAAAAAATAGATAAAATAAAAATATCCAATGCAAATGATATACAATAAAATTGCATAAAATACACAATACATTCCACATCTATGCCTTTGGGCTTATTTAATTGTCAAATATGCTCACCCTTATTATTTTTCTCAAAGCTTATAAAGTAAATGGTGATATTTTTGCAACGGCTTAGGACTTTTATTTTTTATAAAAAAGAAGAGTTTGAAAAAAGTGTTTTATTTGAATGATTATATTGTACATAATTTGTTTCTTTTTTTGTTAGTGCTTTGAATTCTCCAAAATTTCCATAATGAGAATGCATTGTTTGTTTGATTAAAAGAATATAAAAGATAAAATTCAAATACAGTGATTAATTTAGAATCTAACTAATGGTCCATGTATGTTTAACATTTTTAAGTGCTAATATATCATGAGTTCTTACCTGTGTAACAAAATCCTGCTCATCCAAAGAACAACAACAACAATAATTTGTGTTACAATAAGGTTCAGGGGTCTATAAGAATATCGCATCACTTTTTGGAACAACTTAATGTCCTTTGAAAGGCTGGAATATTTTAATGTTGAATTGACACATCAAAATTTTACTAGAATCCAAAAGAGTCTATAAACATTTAGTCTTGTCTCCCCACAATGCCTGTATTACTTAGGATTCTCCAGAGAAACAGAACCAATAGAATATCAATCAATCAATCAATCAATCAATCAAGATTTTAAGGAATCGACTCACATGATTATAGAGGCTGGCAAGTCCACAATCTGCAGGGTAAGCTGTCAGGCTGGAGACCTAGGGAAGAGCCTAGATGTGAAAGAGAATGTTGCAGTTCTAGTTTGAAGGACATTTGTTGGTAGATTTCCCTCTTCTGGCGAGGTCCATCTTTGTCTATGAAGGCATTTCACTGATTGAACAAGGGCAACTCAGATTATGGAGGGTAATTCGTTTTACACAAAGTCTACGGATAGAAATGTTAATCTTATTTTTAAAATACCTTCGCAAAAATATCAATAATAATATTTTACCAAATATCTAGGTATTGAGATCTAGACAATTTAATACAAAGTTAACCATCATACCCCTCTTATAAAATGTTATTTAATTTTATCTATGCAATATTTTAGGCACACGGAAAAAATACATGGTAGCTAGTTTTCGACGATGGCCACCCAACGAGTCCCGTCTCCCAGTATTTGCAGCTCTGCACACCCCCAGCATGGATCTGGTTTGGCCATGTGACTGGCTTTGACCAATAGAATGATGTTCTGTGACTTTTGGGGTTTGGTCATAAGAAGTCTTCAGCTTCAGCCTAAGTGTTGAAATGTTTGCTTTGGGGAAGCCAGCTGGCATTTAACTTACTACTGTGAAACCGTCATGTTGTGAGGAAATCCAAGCTGGCTAAGAAAGGAGGACAGAGAGAGAGAGAGAGAGGGAGAGGGAAAAGGCGAGAGAAATATCCAGCTAACTCCTCCTCCCCAGTTGTCCTAGATAATGTCAGCGGAGGAGCCAGTCATGTGAAGCATTACGTTATCTCTGATGTCGAGCTCAGTTGGACTTTCAGATGGCACCAGCCCACCTAACTGCAATGAGGAAAGGGACCTCCAGGAAGAACCACCAGATGAGCCCAGCCAGACTCTGATCATTGTGAGAGAGCATCACAAATTGTTGTTTTAAGACAGCAAGTATTGGAGTGCTTTGTTACACAACAATAGATGATTAGACAAATATAAAAATGTAATAAAATGAACACCAAGTCCCTACCAGAAGATTTAGCAAATCTTAACATTTTATCATATTTGCTTTAGATTTTTTTTTCCCCTGAGGCTCTCACTCCGTAGTCCTGGGTAGAGTGCAGTGGTGTCAGCCTACCTCACTGCAACCTCGAACTCCTGGGCTCAAGTAATCCTCTTGCCTCAGCCTCCCAAGTAGCTGGGACTATAGGCAAATGCCACCACTCCCAGCCTAATTTTTTCTATTTTTTGTAGAGATGGGGTCTCGATCTTGCTCAGTCTGGTCTCCAACTCCTGAGCTCAATTGATCCTCCTGTCTTAGCCTCCAAGAATGCTAGGATTACAGGCATGAACCACCACACCCAGCCTGCTTCAGATTTTTTAAAATTGAAATAAAGCGGTACATAAATAGTTGAAAGAGTCAACGTTCCCTTATTTCATTCCTCTTTCTTTCTCTCCACAGATACCCACTCTCCTGAATTTGTTGTTTATTTTTTCATACAGATTTGTTCATGTTGCTACACATATAGCCATGAACAATGCACAATGTTATTTTTCATGTTTTGAATTTTGCATGAATAATATTTTACTGAGGGTGTTTTTCTGCCTCTTGTTTATTCTTGACATATGTCTATATTGATCCATATATCTTGTTTCCTACTATAATAGTTGACTTTTGAAATTTCATGTGTAGGGAAGATTCAGGTAAAATATAAGTATTACACAAATTTTATTTCTTTTCAAATAATTGCACTAAAATAACTAAATTTGCATTAACTGTAAGGCAAAAATAAATATTTATTTTGACGGTAATATCAAGTGATATTATGGAAAGTTGACTCAAATGCAATCTGTTAAATGCTCCCAGATTAGAGAGCTCCTGTACAATGTTGGTGGGAATGTAAATTGGTACAACCATTATGGAAAACAGCATGGTAGTTTCTCAAAAAATGAAAAATCTCACTACCATGTGACCTAGCAATCCTTCTGCTAAAGGAAATGAAGTCAGCATCTTGTAGAGATATCTGAACTCCAATGTTAATTGCAGCAGTATTCAACCTTAGTCAAGATGTGAAAACAATTTACATGTGCCCATCAATGGTTGAGTGGATAAAGAAATTGTGAAGATAATTAAGCTTTAAAAAGGGAGATACTGCGATTTGCAACAACGTGGATGAAACTGAAGGACGTTATGCCAAATGAAATGTCAGACACAGAAAGACACATATTAAAGGATCTCGCTTATTTGTGGAATGAAAATAAGTCAAATACATAGAAACAGCGGAGCAGTGGTTAACAAGGGTGGGAAGAGGAGGGGAGGAAATGGAGAGGTTAAATTGTACAAACTTGCAGTTATGTACAATGAATAAGTTTAGAGATCTAATGTACAGCATGAGGATTATAGTTAATAATATTGTGTCATATACTGAAAATTTATTTGTTAAGAGAGCAGATTTTTACCATACACTAGAAAAGAAAACTATGTTACGTGATGGATATGTTAATTTGTTTGACTGTAGTAATCATTTCACTCTATGTACGTATATTAAAACATCACGTTGTACACCTTAAGTACATACCATAAAAAAAGAATGGAGATAAAAATCTATAAGTAGACAATGATGACAGGCTGGTGTACAGGTAACATTTCAGTGGAAACATTGTTTTAATACAAATTAAAAAAGGCATAACTAGACAGCATCAAATCGATTCTTCTCACCTATCCTAAATATATGGGACAGAAAAATGCATTAACATAAAATTGTCAATAGCTTCTAAATTCTTGGAACAGAAATGTTTTAAACTGAATCTGTATCCACAAGTCTTCAGAATTTAAATCAGTAATTCATGTCTTTACCCTCCTCAAATGGTTACAGTTAGTTCAATATTCACCAGAAAAAAATAATGGAAAGAAAGAGGAACAGGTTGAACCCTTTCAAATTATTTAATTTCTTGCCACTCAAAAATTCTGTGTACCAAGCTTGTTGGACATTTGATAAATAAATTGGCAATAAACAGGGCAGAGTACCAGCAAAAGAGACTTAAGATCTACGTAATAGTCTCTAGAAACTGGTAATGGATAAGCTTACAAAATGGAATAGAGATGTTAATCACATATTAGTTATAAGTAACTGTCCAACTTGTTGGTTGGGTATTGTATTATAGGTGTGATCTTTTATATTAAAATGTTAGTTCAAACTGTAGTTGCCCATAGTCATTGAGAATTTGATGAGTTATGAACAGTTTCACAGAAAAATATGCATGCTTACATGAATACAAGATTTTGTGTTCATTTTCAGGGCATTTCATAGGCATTGTGGACTTTGAAGCGTCCATCCTAAAACGTTAGCAGTAGGACAATCTGTATTATTTGCATCCCACTATATCAGAAGTAAACCCATTTGTTAAATGTATAAAATGCGACTGTCTTAACATCATAATATTTGAAGGTACTGATCTTGGGCCCAATTCAAATTCTGCTAAACATGTCCAAAGACTTGATTGTAAAGAAGGAAAGTATGGATACAATTTTAACACCTCATACTTTGCACAATAACATAGGCAGGAGGAGGAATTTACTCACAATCCTGAGCCATCATGAACAGTGGTTTACATGGAAAACAATAGCGTATTTAATGGCACTTTTAACTTAAGGTAAATTATAATTTTTTGGCATGTTGGACTTTTTACAAAACTCATGTTGACAGGCAATTTTTTTCATAAGATTTCAGACAGTACAACCTAACATATCACAAGTAATACAAAGGTAGTATATAAATGAAAGGCTGTGAAATAAAATTAAATGAGATATAAATGTCTTTAGTATTATCTTCAGCTAAACTTAAACACTATAATCCATTTAACAAAAATATAATCGTAAGTAAGTACCCTGAAAGAAGTATGTTCTTTGTATTTGAATGGATTAGTTTCATGTATCTAAAACTTGAATTTTAGAGATATTTATTGTTAACAGCAAGGAACATCTTTTTCTCAAGGCCATTATTTTTGGTTATTTATTTTTTTAGTATGTACATTTTGAAGTGGAAATTGCAAGGAAAAGCAGTTCAGAAAATACTAATTTAGGTTTTAGAAAGTATAGAAAAGTATTGAGATTGGAGAAATGATATAATATGATGTGACATAATAATATAATATTTTCTCAGATTGTACATGGAGAATCTATGTAGGCAAACGCTTTCCTGGCGTAATTGTAGGATACACTGGTACTTCAATTATTTTTCCCGAAACCGAGAGCTTGAATTTTATACAAATTAATACGAAGGAGCTGGGAGAAAGCAATTCATTGATTTGTTTAATTGTTCATTCAGTAACTATTTGTTGACATACTATGTGCCATGCACCCCTAGGGAGAGAGAAAATAAACACAGATGCATAAAAACTACCCACCCCGGGCCCTCAAGGGGATCACAGTCTATGAGAGAAGAATAATACAGACGGAATTAGGATGAAGTGTAAGCAAATTCCATGAAGGAAGCAATACAGAATATGGAATATCAGGAGGGCGCACATAGCTCTAGACTATTGCACACGAAGGGCACTATTATCTCACCCTTGGAAAGAAAACTTCAATCAGGAGGTTGAAACAAACAAAAAAACAAACCCCCTCTCGAATATAACTTGTTTCTGTATCTCATACCAATCCAGTGGCCACCGAAGTTCTAAGTAGAACATAGTCATTGGCATCTGGTTCCAGGGACCTAACATCATGGAAATTACTTAGGTCATTGATCCATCATATGGAAATTGCCGTGGGCATCCCTACTGATGTGAAAGACACTTTCTCCCTTGAACCCAGCCTGCAATCAATGTTTTTAAAAGAGCCTATTGGAAATGCTTATCTGTGTCCAATAAGACACAGGTAGAGTGCTTAGCGTTCCTTTTCAAGTCGCAGGTGAACTAACGCTTGTTCCCCTTCATTTAAATTTGTAATTTATGTGAGCCCCTCCCCCACATACACTTTCTCTGTCCCTTCTCCCCTCCTCCCTCCCCCGAGCGACCCTTTCCTCCTCCCTAAAGTGATCGGAACCTCTGCATGGAACCTCTGCACGTCCCTCAACTCGACTCTGAAAGAGAAGAGTGTGGCAGGAAGTGACAGGGACTGGACCAGAGGTCGCTTGTCTGCACCCTCCCCCCCACCCCCGCCCTTCTCTCCAGAAAAGGATGGGAGGGCGCGCGTGTCGCTGGAGGCGGGCAGGGCGCAGAAACTGGGGGTCTTTGCATCAGTAGTTCGTTCTGCAGACGCTGCGACCACCGAGTGCGGCTGCGGTCCGCTTCCCAACAGTTGGGCGGGAGTCAGTCCCCAGAGTTGTCAACCCTGTTACCAGGAAGAACCTTCTTTTTCCCTCGCAGCCTTCCCTCCCCCCCGTCCCCCAGCACCTGCAGGGGGGAGGGTCCCGACGGCTGTTTCTGCCCAAACTGGAGCCCCCGGTCCTCCCCACCGCGTCCCGCCCCGCGCGCAGCGGTCGCTGCCACCCGCCCCGCCTCCACCTGCGCCCGGCGACGGGCACACACAGGTCTCTCCGCGCGACCCGCCGGGCGAGCCGCTCCATTGGCCGACCCGAGTCCCGGCGGAGGGAGGGGACCCGGAGGGAGAAGAGGCGGCCCCGCACCGCGGTGCGCTGGCACTCGCTGGCCTGGGGGCTGCAGGGTGCGGGCGGGGCGCTGGGGCCACAGACCCCGGTCCGCGTCCCCGGAGTTGCGCTCGGAGCGAACTCGTCTAGGCTGGCCGGGCAGAGGCGCGCGCGTTCGCCCCGCACCCCCCCTGGCCCCGGCGGCGGAGCGGGTGCGGTGCAAGCTCGGCGTGCGAGCTCGGCACGGAGGGGGCGAGCGCGGCAGGTCCCGCCTCCCGGCCCCGCGCGCACACGCCCACCGCGGCCCGGCTGCGCGGCGCGGGCGAGTGCCAGCCAGGGTGCGCGCCGCGGGAGCCGCTCTGCCCTCTCCTCGCTCCCCGCCCTGCGCATCTCGAGAGCCTGGAAACGTGCACAGGCTTAAAGTATGGCATGTTGCAGAGATGCTTTCTGCCAAGAAGGTTCCCGCGATCGTGCTGGCCTCCGGGCTCAGTTTCGCCCTCCTGCGATTTCTGTGCCTGGCGGCTTGGTGAGTTCTCCGGGGTGCTGGGGCGGGGGTGGGGAGTCGGGGGGAGGGGGGCGGGGAGGAGAAGTGGCCGCTCCAGGCCCCCTTAGACCACCCGCCCCTCTCTGGGGGAACCAGACCTTCTTGTGTCCATTGCAAGATCAGGGGGCCCCAAGCCAGGCTGTTCCGTGCCCGCGTAGACGCGGACAGCGCGAGGGGCACCCGGGTGCAAGAAGCGTGTGGGTAGCGGGGTGCGTGTGCGCGGGGTGCGCGTCTCCTGGCCGTTTCTGTCTTTCGCACCCCAACACCCAGCCCTGCCCTCCTTCCGCTGAGGGGCAAGCGACTCTTTCCCTAGAAGACCTGTTTCCACCTGTTCTCCGAGCAATTCTTAAAATAATCTCCTCCGCCCCCGTTTTATGCGCTTGCAGTTTAAACGAATCCCCAGGACAGAACCAAAAGGAGGAGAAATTGTGCCCAGAAAATTTCACCCGCATCCTGGACAGTTTGCTCGATGGTTATGACAACAGGCTGCGTCCTGGATTTGGGGGTATGAGCGATTTCAAACGCGCAAATGTGTCGTCCTGTCTGTCCCTCTCTCGGTCTGCCTGTCTGTCTGTCTGTGGCAATAGCATTAGGTATGCCTCACGTGCAAAAATGAAAATATTCCCTCTCTCCCTCCCTCTCTCTCCCTCCCTCTCCCCCCCCTCCACCCCTCCTCTCTTGGTGAGACCTATGACAAGAATGCCGCCCCCACTCGTACTTTCCCTTCTCCCTGCCCCCTCAGAAGCTTGGCTTCTCCCCCACACTAATTACCTCCCGGGACCTGACTGCTGGGCGGGGGAGGTTGGAGAGGAAGAGTCAAAATTGGTAACTTGGGACTCAGTTGCCTGGCCTCGCTGCGTCCCCGAAGATGGAGTTTCCCCAACCTGGCCACTTCGCTCAGAGCAGGTTGCTCTTGAAGCAGCTGAACCAGAGTCCGCTGTCCTCCCACGTGTCTGTTTCTCTGCCAAAACCTGGGCCGGTGTTCTACCTAGGACATGAATCTGGGGCACGAAGCTGCCTGCCGTGTTGGAGAACCCAGGCGTCTCCTTTGCTCTTTTGCGGTGGTGGGATGGCTTCTCTGCGGGGAGGTGGCATTTGCTTCCCTCCTAAGACTTTGGAGTCAGAGATATTTCAGCTTTCTTTCTTCAACAAAATAGTTATAAAGGGCTTAATAGAGGCAGATCCATTAGCAGTACCGTTGTTCTTTCTCATATTCATGTTTCCTTTGCATATATAATGAGGATCTATGTGGCAAGCTTTGTGCTACCCACGAGGTAGGTTCGCAGAAATTTTAAGATATGATTCTTAACCTCAAACAGCTTCTCAGTCCACTTCAGTGAGGATGAGTGACTTGCCACTCATGGGATTGGCCCGCATCTTCTGACCTCAAAGTCCCTGTCGTTTCCCATACACGTGCTAGTTGCCCTTCAGCAAATGAGCTGAACCAGACAACGATTCTATTTTCAAGGAACTAATTATATGCTAGTAGTGGTAACCATAATAATCACATATACCAGGCATTTTACAGGCATTACCCTGATGCACCCTCACCACAACCCTAAAAGAAAGCCACTAGCATCTTCATCTTACAATGAAGAAATTGACACTTGGATAGTTTAAGTAATGGGTCCAAGTTCACAGCTTGTGAGTGGCAGGGGAAGGCTGTGAACCCAAGTCAGGTTGTGCATTTAAAAGACAGAGCCATGCAGACTGGGATGGTATCAGATACTCTGTGATGGGTATCGAATGTTAGAAGCACGGAGGAACTTTATGCTTCCTATTTAGGGTGTTTAGAAGATTCCATGTTGGGCAATGGAGAAAGTGAGAGTGGGGAGGAGGGCAACATTAGATATGAGGTAGGAGGAGTGTGGGCCCAGATTAGAATCGTTGGAGATAAAATAGAGGTGGATGGAGTAGAGCTGGATGATTCTTTGGAGTCTGTCTAGTCTTGTTCTTCTCGGACTCAAAGGGGAAAGTGATTTGTATAGGGGCACATAGCTTATCAATGATAGGCTGGGATCAGGTCTTCTGAATTCCGAACCATTTTTTTTTCTGGATTTTACTGAGAAGGTTATGGGGAGCCATTCATTGGGGGGTATTAATTCAGTATTGTATGTTGACAGTGATACAGAAGGATGGATTCCTCCTGGCTCTTTTCACATTGCCTCTCCGGGGATAGGTCGCCTTTGCCTTCATGCACATCCGAAAAGAGACCTCATTACAGAAGTGAATCACTTGTCAGTGCACGATCTTTCCCAAATGACTGGGAAATTATAACTTTAGATCAGAAATAGTCTTTTGGAGAATGTTTCAGATGATGCGGTACCATTGAGGACTGTATCATATCAATAAAAGAGGATTTAATCTGCCCATAAAGGTTTTAAACTTGACATTTCAAGGGAGGAGAAAAGAAATAACCCAAGTATCAAATCACATGTAGTTTAAATATGCATGAGAGAATTGATGTGCCTGAACATAAACGAAAGTGAAAAGTTATAACTGAAGCTATATGGTTGTATTATTAAATATTGAAAGTTAAAATAATATATGCCCAGCTGGTTATAATGGAAGTTATAACTCAAAAGGAAGAAGAGGTCCGTTGTGGATGGATCCTTTTTACTATCTGCTCTTTCCCAAACAATATATAGGCAATAAAATAAGTGAAAACACTCTATGTAAGCTATGACTGGGTTTTGGTTAATTGCACTACTACTAAATGTCTCAAGGGCATTATTTATCATCTTCATTGTTACTGCCAAGCGATTTGCATTCCCCACCTGGAGATACTTTTATAGCTTTATGGGAAAGGGTTGAATTAAGTTTACATTGAGTGTTAGGGGTTAACTAATTATTTAAACATTTACCAAATAGCATAATGTGGGGGTTTTTTTGTTATTGTTTTTTTTTTCTCTTTACTCGTAAATATTTGTGGTAGACGTGATTCATTTTTTAGAAGTGGGTCATTCTCTGTAAATGCGTAGTATTCCAAATGTGACAGGGAAATAGTAATTCTCACCTGCAGAAAATGTGTTATCTGTTTACATGAAGTTGTGAATGTGTAACCACCGAAAATAAATGAGAAAAACTCATTGTTAGCACAGACTCTTAGATGCCACAAGTTTGATCCCTTCTATGACATTTTATACTTTGTGGAAAGTTTGGCATTTTAAAAATGAAATGAAAACAATCCAGATTTTGACCGGTACACTATAAATATGTATAAATATGGCTTTCCTTCCTGGTTCCTTTAATCCTACTTCTGCTCTTTGTGGGGCATTTACTTTATATCTGTGTATACAACTTTGCTGGGTTCCATTTAAAATAAAGCTAAAAGCAAAGATTTGAATTGAAATTGGATGGTTTGTGATTGCTCAGTAGGCCAGGCAGGGGTTGAAATAGATTTGGGAACTAAATTACATATTTTTAACTCAGCAGCACAGCTTGTGATAGGGAAATAAAAGGAACTGAAATGGTTCTCTTTTTTTTTTTTTTTTTTTTCATCCCTCTAGGATCTCCTCTCTCTTGTCTCCCACATTCTCCCATTGGAGAAGAAAAGGGGACAAGGTGAGAAGAGAAGGAGGAAGGCATGTTGGGAGAAGCTGGATTGGGACTTCTGAAGGGATGTGGTTCTTTCCGACTCTGATAAATCAGTTGCTATCATTCTAAGGTAGCTTCCACCTGCTCGTATTTAGTAAGTGGCACACAAGTGAACCCTTCCACAAAGAGCTCAAAAATAATTCCCCTTGTTCTCGCTCACTTTCAATACTGTTAGATGCCTTCTTAAAAACGCATAGCTAAGGTATGGACTAACCACCAGGAGGTAGTTTAGGAAGCCTGTCCTTACCCATTTTCTATTTATTGAAGGGTTACACAGCCTTTATTGCATGTCAATCTTTTGAGCCACATGATTTGGAATCATAAATATGCCACGTCTAGAGGATTGCCTTGAATCGTCCACCCATAACCTCTCTAAAATGAGAATGAAGCATTAGAGTCAATTTTGTAAGGTGGTTCACTAACGTAGTAGGACTTCGCATTAGGGGAGTCCTCTGTAGTGTTGAAAACATCCTCACATTACATTATTTACTAAGATGATCACAGAAATGCAAAAAGGTATGCAGGGCAGGCATCATTCCTCTGTTAGAGAAAGGGCTGGGAATAGTTCCAATGAACTATCCAAGAACCCTACAAGCTGGTGATGGATAAGGTCACAACTCACATGCCAATCTTTAAACCCTTAATCAGGCACCTGGTCTATTGCTATATCTACTGCTGAGGCTTTCTTGCTGTTTCCAAAGAGTCAAATTTTCCCAAATATATCTCCTTGTGAATAAGCAAAGTAAGTCTTTAAAGTAAGCAAAACTACATTTCCCTTAAAGGAGTGAAATAACTATTATTCTAAACCTTTTATAACATTTGGAAATGGTGAAGAAAACATGGAAAATTGTATACATTTGTGTTAAGTTGGAATATTTCTCCCACACAAATCAAATTGTCCTTGCAATGTTTTCGAAAGATCTGTATCTCAATTTAAAAATTAAATTTATGTGTCATTTGCTATCTTTATTAATTGAATGTCAACAGAGGATATATTCTGAAAATTATATAGATGAACACTGCAAGTCCACAGGGCAACATAGAGGTAGAGCTTCATTCTCTTCTAATTTGTGCCATTCATTCATTCATTTGTTAAACCAACATGTATCAAGAGACTACTGTATGTCAGGAACAATGTTAGTCTGTGAAGATATAATTCTGATCTGACGCAGACCCTCAAAGATATTATAGTGGTGTAGAGAGATAAAAGTAACAAAGAAACAAACAACCAAATAATTAGATGAAAATACTATTGGACAAACTAATAGCATGCTGAGAGAGAGAAAATGTTTGGTGAGGGATCTATTTCAGATTTGGTGAACAAGGAAGTCTTCTAAGCTGAGACCTAAAGGTGTCAGGCTTCGTAAGGGTAAGAGAAAAGTTATTCTCAGGCAGAACAATAAAATCAAGTACAAAAGTCTGAAGGTAGATAATAGATTAGTATGATTTAGACACTGAAAGGAGTCCAGTGTGTCTGTAGCAAGAAAGCAAGAGGAAAAATGTCACGGGATTAGGTTGGGACGGTAAGCAGAGGCCAGGCCATGCACGCCTTTGGGGATCCTATAAAGGAACTTAGATTATTCCCTTAGTGAATCTGGCAGCCACTGGTGTTTTCTAAGTGGAGGGAACAGCATGGTATAACTTAGATTGTAGTATGCTCTATCTGCTTGCTGCATAACGAAAGGCTTAGGAAAGGAAATGGGGCAATATTGAAAGCAAGGAGACCAATGCAGAAGCTCTCTCTTTCTTTCTTTCTGGTTCTTTTTATTAAATTGATGTCTGCTTGGAATAAGCTGGTAGTTGTAGTAAAGATGGATAAAAGTGGGATTTTTTTTTTTTTGGAGGTTACATTTGACGAAGAATTGGCGATCGACTTGATATGGATGGTTAAAAAAAAAAGGGAGAAATAAAAAAAAAATGAGTCCTCGATTTCTATTTTGAGAAACTGGGCAAGGGTGGTACTATTTAAAGTTATGGAGGACTGCACAATTCCCGGCTCTCACGAGCTCACGCTTGAGTGGAAGAGACAGAAAATAAGCAACAGAAATAAGTAAAATGCAGAGTGTGCCAGATGTCAATGAACTGCTGTAGAGTAATATAAAGCTGGGGAGGAGGAGGTTGCAGTTTTCACTAGGGTCCTTAGGGAAGACTTCATGAAGAAGGTAATATTTGGAAACTTGTCGTAGGCGGGTAAGAGCATAAGCCACGTTTTGGGTAGGGTCTTCAGGGGAGAAGGAACTCGAAGTGCAAACATGTTAAGCAGGAAAGTCAGTGTGGCTGCAGTAAAGTTTAGCAGGGCTGAAGAAAGGGTCAGTCTGATAAGAGGTGTAACAAGGGGTCAGGGTGATAAGTGGACAAGGTTGTGTAAAGATTTGCAGGCTTTGCTTTTCACTCAGCGTCAAATCAGAAGTGTTTGGAACGATTTTAGCAGGGGCAAGATCTGCACCGATTAATTTTAAAAGACCCACCTCGGCGGCTGTGTTGAGAATAGGCGGTCAGAGGGGAGGGAAGATGCAGAGAGGTTTTCCACCACCAACCAGGCAAGAGGTGATGGACACTTTGGCCAAGCTGGTGGCAGAGGAGGTTGTAAATGTATGAGAAATGGTTGGCTCCTGGCTATTTTTTTGAACTTAAAGTCAACGGATGACAGCTAAAATGTGGAATGTGAGAGAAAGGGAGGTGTCAGTGCTGACTACAAAGTTTTTTTACTTGAACACCTGGGAAAAATGGAGATGTCAAGACTGTGGCAGTTGCAGACTAGTGGCGTGGATAAAAAATTCGTACATGAGTGTGGTACGTCTGAGATGGCTTTTAGATACCAGGTAGGGGTGAGCTTGGGATTCCGGATGATTGGTATGCCAATATATGTGGTATTTAAGGCCATATGCCTAAAAAGGCTACCAGGGGATTAAAGGTGATAAAGAAGACGTGCAAATATTGACTGCTGATGTCTCCAATGTTAAGAAGTGGAGAGAGAGGAGGAGGGAGTTCTGTTCCACAAAGACTGAAGTGGCAGAAAAAGCAAGGGAGTTTGTGTAAGTAAAGTAAAAGATGTTAAGTAAGAAAGAAGGAGAGAAAGAAAGAGAGAGAGAAAAAAGGAAGGAAGGAAGGAAGGAAGGAAGGAAGGAAGGAAGGAAGGAAGGAAGGAAGGAAAGGGAAAAGAGAAAAGAAAAGAAAAAAGTATTTCAAAGAGGAGAAGGGATTGATTAATTAAGTCAAATGCTCCTGACAGATCAAAAAAATGTAAGAACTTTAATTTGACCACTAGATTTAGCAATGAGTACATCTTCAATCATTTTGACAGGAGCGGTGTTTTGGTGACGTGGTGAGTATGGAAGTCTAATTGGTTATATTTGGGAGAGAATGGGAGAAGTTTTTTTCTGAGCATTTGTACAAGGAAGAATAGAAATGGGACGGTAGATGGAAGGAAGTCAAATCAAGAAAGCTTGTTTAAAAATGGGAGAAATAAAATTAGTTTTAAAGTTGGTGAGAACAATGCCATAGACAAGGAAGAACTGGTAGTATGGACAAAAGGAAGTGTGGATCCTGATCATGAAACCAAATTATGGTGGATGAGGGAGTAGATAGGAAGGGAAGAATTAGAGGCAGTGTGTATAGTTTCTTTTCAGAAGTTTAAATATAAAAGGGGAGAAAGAGGTAAGGTTGCATATTTTAAAGATTAGACTATATCATGTTTGTGAACTTTTAGGCATAATCTAGAGGAAAATTTAAAATTAGAATGGAGGAAAGAGATAACTGAAGGAAGGATGCCCTTGAGAAAACAAGAGAATATGGAATCTAAAACACAAATTTAGTTTCTTATGCTATTGGTTTATCAAAAAAAAAAGAAAAGAAAAGAAAAGAAAAAAATGTACTGGTACTATCATATAGTTACATTTTCTTTAGGGTAAGGATGTGCAAAATGCATTTGGTGTTTCATGAAATAGGTACTGTAAAATCTAGATCATGGGCCGGGCGCGGTGGCTCTTGCCTGTAATCCTAGGTCTCTGGGAGGCCGAGGCGGGAGGATTGCTCAAGGTCAGGAGTTCGAAACCAGCCTGAGCAAGAGCGAGACCCCATCTCTACTAAAAATAGAAAGAAATTAATTGGCCAACTAAAAATATACAGAACAAATTAGCTGGGCATGGTGGCGCATGCCTGTAGTCCCAGCTACTCAGGAGGCTGAGGCAGGAGGATCGCTTGAGCCCAGGAGTTGGAGGTTGCTGTGAGCTAGGCTGACGCCACGGCACTCTAGCCCAGGCAACAGAGTGAGACTCTGTCTCAAAAATAAATAAATAAAATAAAATAAAATAAAATCTAGATCATGGAATATTAGTAAATTGGTGGATGTTTAAGTAATACTTCCCTGGGTTGTTAGAATACTTCTATTATAGATGAGAAAGTCATTAGCCTGCTTTTGTGTATCATTAAACATCACTGCTGTAGACTCTAAGCTTTTTAATGTATTTCTTCCAGTAAACCTCAGGTATACAGAATTGAAATCTGGATTATTAATCCTTGGTTTATGACACACTGTCATTATTGGCCCAAACATAACCTTCTTTTTATACGTCCATCTATTCATTTGTTTATTAAAATATAGTAAACACACTAGTTAAATCATCAACTGGCAAAAAGTACAGGAGCTTGACAACAACTTTTATTCTGCTATGTGGCCTTCCCCATCCTACCTTTCTGTCTTCCTCACTCAAATTAGCCACCATTCTGAGGTCTTTCAAAATTATTTTTTTAGCTTCTCTTTAGTGTTATTTTAGGTCATCTTTGTATTTTAAAGTAGATTTAAAATATTTAATTATTTTGCACTTGCTATCCATAATCCTTTGATGCTTTTTTTACTTAATTATGTAATGCTAAGATTCATTCCTATTGTTGCCTATTGCCACCGATCATTCATTTTGACTGTTATGTGATATTCCCATTGCATAGGAATCAGCTTATTCATCTGCTCTGTTGGCAGTAGACTTTTTGCTTGTTTCCAAGATTGTGGTGCTGTGAATATCCTGGCCCAAATTTCCTGCTGTAAATGTGCAAAAGGGTTTTTTTTTTTTTGCATATATATCAAGGAATAAATTTTTCTGGATCTTAGTGTAAGTAGGAGTTCAGCTTGACAAGATAATGCCAAAGTATTTTTCATGGTGAGTTTACAAAATCAAACTCCCGTGTAAAATTTATATTGAACATGAGATTCAGGATGCATATACCCTCTTTAACAATGAGGATACACACACATATACACATACATGTATTAATATATATAGAGAGAGGGAATATATAAAATTGGTATTTCTCAAAATGTTATTCTGTTGTGAAATGATTTGACATTTTGTTATGTCTATTACGCCCTAGTATGGTTGAGCATCTTTTCAAATCATTATTGACTACAAGAATTTCCTTTCTGTGAATCGATTGTTTTCATCTTTTGCCCATAATTTGTTATTGCTGTTGTTGTTTATGCTTTTCTTACCGATTTGATAGCTTAATTATTTACAAAGTAGACTAGGATTGATGGAAAGATTATGTAATACAGGAGGCACTAATCTTTAATGTCTTCTAAATTAAAGAAGCATCTAGAATTCTGTAGTGTTTTTCCGCTTTCTTAGTGATATCAATAGATATCTGTTGTCTTTGTTTTATATTCAGGAAGTCTAGGATTTCTATATTTGTAAATGACAAGCAAAATTAGAGATTTCTTTGTATATTTCACTTAAGATTCCTTATTGTACTCTTAAGTACTTTAAGTCTCTTCATTTTCGGAGATAGACCACTAGTGTTTTGTAAGATGTAGGTGGATGGAGAATTAGAAATATTTCCTTAAGTGCATAGCTGGAGAGAAAATGTGGAAAACAAGGATTGACTAGTTTCAAGATCAGCAATACACCTTAGGTCTTTCTTATGTAACAGCAAATTGTACAACGTTACTGGAGATGATATTGAAAAGTGATACCACACTTTAACTAGGTCTATACTGCTAGAGCAAACAGTGGGAAATTATCTGATACATTGTTAATTGTCTTTGCACTTTCCCAGCAAGTTAGATTCATTAACTAAATGGGAGTACTTTCCCAAATTTGATCTTGCTGGTCTTGGCTCTTTCTTTCAAAGACTGTTGAAAATCATCTTGTTTGCCTTACAGAATCTCATCATATTTGGGGGATTAAAAACCATTTCTCTATTACCAAAGAAATAGATGTCTTTGATGTCACACAAAGCATGTAAAAGATGTCTTTGATGTTACACCAATGCATATAAAATTATGGGGGAAACTTCCAAGTTCAAAATTATGTGGTTTCTATGTAATTATGCTTTTAGTAAGGTTGATTTGAACATTTTAAACAGTAGTATTAGAGGAAGCATCTCTAAGAACTGTTCTTAGTTGAATAGTGGCCATTATTCATTGGCAACTGATTTATCAGAAACCTTCTACATTTAAGGCCTGGGATTGCTTCTGGGAGAGGATGCAAATATAAATCAGACATAGTTTCTGATTTAATTGAGAAATATTTTTAGCTTGACTGTTGTAGCAAATGAATCACATTATATTTTCCTTTTAAGGGGTTTTAAAATCACTACTGGGATGATATTAGGATCGCAATGAAGCACGTACTCATTCAGCACCTAATATGTACAAAGCAGTATGCTAGTTTGGGACTTCAAAAAGGATTATGGTTTTGTGTTTGCTGATAGAGGTGAAAGGACAGACTCAGGCAGGTTGTGATAAGAAAAGAAGTAAAGCCATAAAAAAATGCTACAGGGACATACTTCATGAACTACTCATGAACAAAATAGGAGATGTAGGTATAGCGTGTTATATACTAGGCATAAAATTCCATATTGCTTAAGTGATTAATTATTGATTTATTATTTCATGACATAATATAGCGTAGCAAAACTAGAACACACTTTGGAGATCAATACAAGGGGGTTAGAATTCTGGCTCTGGTGTACAGTATTGAACTTCTGTGAGCTCAGGGGTTAAATCCATAAAATTTTCATGATCATAGCACTTTTGGGGGAGTATTGTGAAGGTTAAATGAAATACCATGTGGGAAGGGCCTAGTAGCTTGCTTGGCACATGATACACCTTCAATAAATAGTGATTATTATGTCTCTGTTTATTGTTCTTTGGAAAATGTCCATCCCCCGTTAGCAGTGGTACAAATACCTCCTTGATCTGTCCCTCCTCCATGCCCACTGCCATGTCCCTATTCAGGCCACTGTCCTCGTCTCCCAGCTGGGCTAGTATGGCAGCCTCTTACAAGAGCCCTTCTGTACTCTCGCCTCCCTGTAATTTATTGTCCATATAACTGCCACAATGGCTTTGCAATAAATAGATAAATAAATAATAATAATCCAATCATATAATTCCCTTACTTCAAACCCTCAGTGGCCTCCCAATGATCTGGGGCTATCACTCAAACTTCTTGCCACAGTCCACAAGCAAAGGCAGAACTAACCTAAATATCAGAGGACGTAAACCCGGGGAAAGAACATAGGAAAAAATAGTTAACCTCCGTGCTCGCTTGCAAGGGCTGCCGTAATAAAGCACCACAGACTGGGTGGTTTAATCACAAAAGATTCATTTTTTTCACAATTCCTGAGGCATCAGAGTGTCGGCACGTTTAGTTTCTTCTGAGCCCTCTCTCCTTGGTTTGTAGATGGCCGTTGTCTCCCTGTCTTCACATGGTCTTCCCGATGTGTGGGTCCACGTCCTAATCTCTTCTTATAAGGAGACCAGTTATATTGGATTAGGGCTCATGCTAGTGACCTCTTTCTAACTTAATTATCCCTTTAAGATCCTATCTTCAAATACAGTCACATCCCAAAGTATTGAGAGTTAGGACTTCAACGTATTCATTTGGGGGAAATATAATTTAGCCCATAATACTTCTTTATGCATTTTCCCATCTTTTTTCTATAAATTCATTTCCACATAATTTTAACAACAGTCATCATAACATATATTATACATACATTTCTCAAAAAGATGCTACTTTTTAGAACATGGACTCAGGGGTAGATGTTTTGACCCCGGTACCCTGGTTTTCATTCTGGTTTTGTGGCTTTCATTTCTTATTATTCTCTCTCTCTCCTTTGTGTCAGCCCCACTGGCCTCTTTTCTAGTCTTTGAACTCACTAAGCCTTGTTCCTGCCTCTGACTGTTTCCCCATTCAGTTCTTTCTGCCTGGAATCCAGTTCTTTGGCTCTTCCAAGTGTTCATCCTTTAAGTTTTGGTTTAAGAGTCGCTGCTTTGAGGAAGCAGCTCAGACCACAATCTAGAGTAGACATGCCAGTCTCTCACTCTCTTACCAATCTGTTTTTTTCCTTTTAGAAATGATAGCATTCTGTCACGTGATTTATTTTTTACTACCATATTTCCCCAAAAATAAGACAGGGTCTTATATTTGTCTTTCCTTGAGAAGACACCCTAGGGCTTATTTTCAGGGGATTTTTTTTTTTTTAGATACGGCACAACAATCTACATTGATTCAAACAGAGTTAAGTCGTCTTCTTCTGGAACATCATCATGACTCTCCAAACTGAATTCCATCCTGAATGTCTTGCGACTCTATTTCCTTTAGAACCATCGGCCCCAATCTCTCATGTCGAGCACTAGAGCTCTCATGGGGCAGATGAGAAGGGCTGCTCGTCTTCTTGACTGCTCCGCGACGAAATGCATGGGTTGTGCAGATGCGCTGCGTAGCCACGCCCATCACTAGGTCTTATTTTCGGGATAGGGCTTCTATTGCGCAAATGCTTAGAAATCCTGCTAGGGCTTATTTTATGGGTAGGTCTTATTTTCAGGGAAACACAGTACTACATTTATACTCTGACTGCCCCAGTAGCATGTTAACTCCTGAGGCAGGGAACTGTTTAGCACTCTGGCATCCGAGCCTAGCGTGGAACCTGGCACACAACCATGCTCATTCAATACGTGTTTATTGAATGTGCGTCCCAACGAAATCTCTTTACCAAACACCTGTTTTTGGAATCTTAATCTCAAAGATCCATGCAGTCATATAAGGCAAATACTGAATTACATCACAAACAAAGACTGAGGTTATAATTCTGAATACAAAACATTTTTCAAGAATCATTGTCTGTTTGCTCTTGTGATAGTTTCCTTGATTAAGAAAGTATCATATTATGTAAGAATTTGAAAATTGTTGTTATTATCATGGAATCATTATACCCATAAGAATTAGCGTATACCCACACCTTAGAATAAATTTTTAAAGAAAAATATCATTGGCCTAATTCTCCCTCTCCTAAACTCCTTCCACTCTCTTGGAATACCAATGGCATTAATATTTTATAGGACACAGTGTGGTAAATCCTATTCTAGGAAACAGGTAAACACTGTCAACTAAAGTGAACAGTCTCCCCTAGGACCTTGTTAGAAATGCAAGCTGCCTGGCCCCACCTTATGACTCATAATAAATCAACATATTTGAGTGTGGGGTCCAGCAATCTGTGCTTTAACAAGCACTCCAGGTGATTCCGATGTAAAGTTTGAGAACCACTGCCCGGAACTGACCTTCAAAGTAACTTTTGACATCTCAAAAATCTCATGAAATAGTCTAGTTGTCTACACGTAATCAATCTTAATTGTTCTCAATAACTTATCTCCCCTTGCCCCGACTTGCAATGACATGGTGTTTCTCCTTTTTATTTATTTTTTTTATTTTTTATTTTTGGAGACAGAGTCTCACTCTGTTGCCCCGGCTAGAGTGCCGTGGCCTCAGCCTAGCTCACAGCAACCTCCAACTCCTGGGCTCAAGCGATCCTTCTGCCTCAGCCTCCCAGGTAGCTGGGACTATAGGCATGCACCACCATGCCTGGCTAATTTTTTCTACATATTTTTAGTTGGCCGATTAATTTGTTTCTATTTTTTTAGTAGAGATGGGGTCTCACTCTTGCTCAGGCTGGTCTCGAACTCCTGACCTTGAGCGATCCTCCCATCTCGGCCTCCCAGAGTGCTAGGATGACAGGCATGAGCCACCATGCCCGGCCTTGTTTCTGCTTTTTAATACTTTTGCAATTGCTCTCACGAAGCTAACATAGTGATTTCTCCCACTCTTGAATCTATTTGAGTGAAATCGCCATCTTCCAGGGTTCAACACAAATTACCTGCTTCCTGGATTACTTAACTATTCCTGGAATAATTTGGCTTTAATGAGCTTATTACTACCGTTTTGTTGTTGTTTCCAATTTCTCATTCAAATAAAAATTTAATTAACTTTCCTGCTTCCCAAAGATGTAGTTTTTTAAAAATTAAAACTCGTGATACATCGGCCTTATCTAGACTTTTTCTCTCACTGTATTGCCAGAGGCCGTGTTTTTGTTAGGATGCTTATTCAATAAAGAACTTTCTCATTTTCCCTCAAGCTATCTTTCTTCATGTGGCTCTACATTCTTTAGAGTAAGAAACATTCGGATTCATTTTTATGAGGATACCTTTAGCACTAGGGCAGTAAGTGACACCAACTGCTCTTTATCTTTTTTGGCGTAAATCCAATTTCCCAATGAGCGTCCAAGAGAGATTATTTTATCTTGATAGCAGATGTTGTTCTTTCCAGTTATGGACTATCTAGCCCCTGGCCAAACAGTGTTATAAACTATTGTTTAAGGAAATGATGTATGAGGGAGCAACAATTTTTGTAGTTTTATTAGTAGTAAAGTCCTATATTATCTACAATAATAGCTACTATCATTATCGAACACTTTATGTTCTAGGAACTGGGACAAGTGATTGACATATTATTTCAGTTAATACTCATTAAAATCTTTACCTCTGAGGACAATGTGACTTGGGCCAGGTCGTACAACTAGATGTTAGAACCAAGTTTGAACTCCTGAACTCCTGATTTTAAGCATTATGCTAAACTCAGGTTGTGTTGAACCCAGATTGTAATCCTCTGTCAAGAATCTGCGTCAGTCATATAGTCATAATGCTCCCCACCTTTCTCATCTGCCAAAATACCTGTGTACTTCTTTGCGAACCAGCCTTCTTCAGACATCGGAAAGCATGTGAGTAACGGCCATTATCAGAATCAAAGGGAAACTCACATGGAATGAGTGTTTTCATGAGAGAGTCACTGTGTTCAGCATCTTATTTCAGTAATTTCACTCCATCTCTATCAAAAATCTTACCTGATATGAGCGGTTGCTGCTCTTAAGGGGTTAAATGACGTGCCCAAATCACACAGCTAGTAGGTGTCAGAGCACGAATCGGTGTGACTTGTAGGGAGTTTGTCTTCCATCCTAATCACCGGTGGATGTTGTGGCTATTGTTAAAGGTGACAAGAATCGTCTTTTAATTATTTGTCAGTATCCTCAAACTCTCCAAAGACAAATTCCTTACAGACATTATGGTTTTTCTCCTGTTTGCTCCTGTGGCCACAAAATTTCCTCTTTTTAATAGCTCCCTTTTCTGTAGAGACCCATCAGATGATGGACTATAAAAAAAAATCACAAAGGTTAAAAGATTTTGTGTCTCTGCATTGCTTGTTGTAACGGTTCCCGGGGGAGATGTGTCTTTGACGAAACAAGGTTTCTGGTAAGTAATCGGGGTTTCTTTTTGCCTGTAAGTAGACATCGTTTTCTGGCTTTGTTGTGCATTGGTCTATATTTTTTTTGGTAGAGATTCATTATCTCCTTGAAAACCTAAGATGCTTGTAAAAACACGATCTATCATATCTGTATTTACTCTTTAATTATCAAACCCTCCTAGCCTGTAAAATTGGTAATTATTTTTTCACACTTATTTACTTCACACTTACTAGGTCCTGTCACAGAAGTGAAGACTGACATATACGTCACCAGTTTTGGACCTGTTTCTGATGTCGAAATGGTAGGTGTTGGGGAAATTTAATCCACTCTTTGAGGTTTGAAGAAAACCTGCAGAAACGAGAGCAATTAATGTTTATTTTTTTGTCAGTCATACAACACTGGAGAGCCAAAGAATGGCCTAATTAAACTTAAAGCTGTTTAAAGAGTAAGACATTGAATTTGCATTTCATCTTTAACATTTGAGTATCTGTTGATTTGGCGTCATTCTCAGCAAAGAGAAGTACTTTCTTGTTGGGGGTCCCCATAGCACGACCTTGTGTATAGGTTTTTGTTTTTGCTTTTTCCTTAGGAAACTGTTGTGGAGGGAAAAATGAGCAATTATGATTAGTTTTGGCATGCACTAATTGTATATACTGTATCATAGTCTTAATTGCATTTAGTATTTCATGTTGATCCAATCTCTTCTTGTCCATCCACCTTTCCCTGACTCTCATGCTTTCTTTTTTTTTTTTTTTTTTTGAGTCAAAGTCTCACTCTCTTGCCTGGGCTAGAGTGCCGTGGCGTCAGCCTAGCTCACAGCAACCTCAAACTCCTGGGCTCAAGCGATCCTTCTGCCTCAGCCTCCTGAGTAGCTGGTACTACAGGCATGCGCCACCATGCCTGGCTAATTTTTTCTATATATTTTTAGTTGGCCGATTAATTTCTTTCTATTTTTAGTAGAGACGGGGTCTCGCTCTTGCTCAGGCTGGTTTCGAACTCCTGACCTCGAGCGATCCGCCCGCCTCGGCCTCTCAATTTTAAAAAAAAACTTTGTGAAAATAAAATATATCTTTTACAAATTTTACTTTGTCTTTTTAAAAGAAAGCCTACAATTTTATGGTTAATTATACCATGATGTTTGTTACATATTAACTGATTTTTGCTATCTGGTCTCAAGTAAAACACAACTGCAGTTAAACTAGTGCTGGCAGTTTTATTAAATTATAATTTATTGTTAAATGATTAATACATTTGGTAATTTATCTTATGAATGTAGAAGATGAAGTTTTCAAGATGGACATAACATACTCTAATTTCTGAGAATCTCTTTGCTCCATTAATTTAAGATCATTTCTGTTCCTATTGATTTTTTTAGGGTTGTCTTTTTTATGAGTGGAAAAGAGACTAGAAATGAATGCATTATTGCTGCATGCTGAGTAGTCATTTGTGATTCGAATGTGTGTCAAACTAATTTCCCTAGGAATACACAATGGATGTGTTCTTCAGACAGACCTGGATTGACAAAAGACTAAAGTACGATGGCCCCATTGAAATTTTGAGACTGAACAATATGATGGTAACAAAAGTGTGGACCCCTGATACTTTCTTCAGGAATGGAAAGAAATCCGTCTCACACAACATGACAGCTCCAAATAAGCTTTTCAGAATTATGAGAAATGGCACTATTTTATACACAATGAGGTAGTCATTTTTTTCTTTTTCCTTCTTCCATTTTAATCCTTGGTTCTTTTGCTCCTTTCCTCTCATTCTCCTTCCATCCCTCCCTCCCTCCTTTCCTTCCTTCCTGCCTTCCCATTTTAGAACCTATACAATTTTTTTTAAGGAAAGGTTTATTTTATTTAATTGCATTTTTTTTCCATCCTAGACTCACCATAAGTGCAGAGTGTCCCATGAGATTGGTGGATTTTCCCATGGATGGTCATGCATGCCCTTTGAAATTTGGGAGTTGTAAGTTATAATACAAATGTCGTTAGAATTTATGGTTGCCTCAGTAAGCTGAATATATATGTATAATATTTTTCATAGTTTGACATTTAAATCATTGTTCATGACAAAAACTGTTGAGGTTTGAACTTTAGGGGGGAATATTTATTAGCTAATATTTTTAAATAAATAAAAACAACCCTCTTTCCCACCAAAAAAACCCAAAAGCCTATTTATACAGAGAGTCTGGGTGGTTTGAGTCATCATTATCTAAAAGCAGTGGGAAGCCTATGGAAGGTTTTACAGAAGGGTATGGCTTTCTTTGATTGACATTTCATAATTTTGCTTTTCTATGGAGAATGGGTAGAAGAGAGGCTGGAGCGGAAGAGTTGGAGCAATAGCACAAGTACAAGCAAGGAGGGTGGTGGGTCAGCCTAGGATAGCACTAGAAGAGAAAGCGTGTGTACATACGTGTGTTTGGGAAATTTTGTAGAGATGCAGGCAAGAGGGCGGGATGAATGGCTAGGAGAGAATATAAGATTCCTTTCCTCAAGCTCCCTTCTCTGAGATGGAAGCAAAATGTGATTGCCTTTCTAAGGTCTGCCTCAAATTTTCAATTCAATCAGAACCTACCAGAAATAGATGCTGGCTTTTACTATTGCTTCAGATTCTCAGTCGCACTGATTGTGAAACTGCTGCCTGCTGTTACCCTCGCTCACTGCTTAACTTAATGAGACGCGGCAGTCACCGTTCTTTTTATAACCCCCAGTAATCAGGATATTCAGTGGGCTCACTTGAAGCCGGAGAGAGTCATTTGTTCACTGACCAGTGATTTAATGAGGGAAGAAAGACACAGAAACATAGAAAGGGTGATCTCCCTGGGGCCAGAGTTAAAATCCATTTGTGTTGTAATCATTTAAATTTCACCCAAGATAGTTCTTCTCTAGAGAAAGTCCTTTCCACCCCCTACTTCCCTTTAGTTCTCATAGAAAACGTTCTTCCGTGAGAGTGAACATAGTTGGGACTCAGTCAGGGCTTGTATGGAATAAAGATATCACATCTTGGAAGCTGATGCTTTCAGATTGAGAATTCAAAAGAGACACTTCATACCCAGCAAGTGAGGATTCTCAAGTACTTTGGAAAGGGAAAAAAGACACTATTTAACTCTGTTTACAATCCAGAGGAATGAGAAACCCAGGAAAGAAGAAGGCTATTCTAGCAAGGTAGAGTAGCCAAGAAAAGGCTACCTGGTCTAAGATATCATAGATGAGAACATCGTTCGTATATAGGGGCTTTAAAGGGTTAATGAGGTAGGAATATATTTCCGGAGCTAAATGCTGACACGTAACTGTATAATGCTAAACGACGATGCAAGTCCTACAGTTTGTTTTGCTAGGCCATTTACAAAGATAGTCTTCTTAGATATCAACTCTTTTTGTGGAATGAAACAGTCCCATCAAAGACCTACTGTGCTCTAGCCATTTTAGGAAGGTTTTGGGGTGTGTGTGGGGTGGGTAGGGGACACGCAATCTATTTTGGTTCTTTTGAACTTACTTGTGTGTAAGCCAAGCTGTCTGTTCGGGAGCCTGGTAGGCAAGCAGCTGGTCTCCGTTTGCACTGAAGGCCCAATAATAGCAAATAGGCTTAAATTGCCACTGGGAGGGATTTGTTGAAGACGGAAGGGAAAACGTCCTGATGGTAAGAGTTTAAAGGTAGGGGAACTGGTTGTGTAATTATATTCCCTGGAGAGCTTTACAAAGGGCAAAGCGGTTGTCACCGTAGGGTGGTTTTCTGGAATGGGGTGGGTGTTGCCCAGAGGCAGAGTCTGGAATGGGTGAGCCCTGGAGAGCTCTCCCAACAGTAGGGTTTGTTTGCTTTTGCTGTTGTATTATTACTGGCGGCATCTGGTACTAAATAGCAGGGCCGCATCAGTATTAAGTAGTAGAGCTGCAGTAGAAGTCAGTATTGGTCAAGCCCTGGAAGCGAATTAGAAGTGAAAGAATTAGGGGTTTGACAGAACTGCTATGGGGTGCAGTTTGTCTGCCTTCCAGCTGCTTATGCTATTAACATGGAAACGTCCAGGTGAACCGGTGCACACGGAGCATTAATGCCTCGGTTTCAGTCTCTCCTCCTCCAGTTCTTTGGCATAAAAGCAGTAAATCCTATTGAGTTGCGAGACTGTTTAATCTCTACAGTTTTCTGAATCTTGAACATGTTCGAATAAATCATAATGGACATCGTTGGTATTTAGCCCATCTTTCTTGAACGTGTACTATTTCTCTTAAGCGTGGACCACCTACGTGGCCGAAAAAGGAAAACCGACTCTAACCGCATTCTGTGCTCCCATGCAGACGCGTATCCAAAGAGTGAGATGATCTATACCTGGACAAAAGGACCCGAGAAATCAGTTGAAGTTCCAAAGGAGTCTTCCAGCTTAGTTCAATATGACCTGATTGGGCAAACAGTATCAAGTGAAACTATCAAATCGATTACCGGTGAGACGTTTAACGATTAAAGTCGATATGCTACCTGGCATTAGCAGTAGAGTGTAGTCCTCACTTTTTCTCTGAAATATCTAGTGTTTTCAGGGGAACAACAAAAATTTTCCAGAAATAGAATTGATGCGTAAATCACAGCTCAGAATTTCTTTGTCTATAGTTATAATCTTATTTTAGTTTAAAATAAATTCTGACTTGGTAAGACGTGAAAAGTGAGTTGGTTTTCTTATTTCGAAAATGAAAAGTCAGTAATAAAATACGTTAACACTGTTTTCAACCGAATTATGAGGCAGGAAGTCTTATTTCTGTGGTGCTTTTCCAAAAATCTTCTGTAATTTCGTCTAATTTCATGGCGCGGCCTTCCTTCTTGTTTCCAGAGTAAACCAAAATCTAAAAATTAATTTAAAAAGTATATTAAGAGTATACATTAAAGTTGTCACACTGGAAGGTGGATGGTTGTTATTGATGATTCTTGGTTTGCATTTTCTTTTTGAATGTGAATAGAAAGAATCATAGGATTTAGATTTTATCATACTTCATGGGAAAAATTGGCTGATTATTGCTTGTTCTAAAACCATTCCTTATATACCCACATCACCAGAAAAAAAATATTATTTTGATTATAGTTGTCTTAGTCCATTTGGGCTGCTACAACAAAATACCATAAATGGGGTGGCTTATAAACAACAGAAATTTATTTCTCATGGTTCTGGAGGCTGGGAAGTCCAAGATCAAGGTACCATCAGATTCAGTGTCTGGTGAGAGCTCATTTCCTGCTTCATAGAATGGTACCTCTTCACTGTGTCCTCATATGGGGACACTCAAGGGCATGAGAGGTACTCACACTGGGGCCTCTTTTATACAGGCTCTAATCCCATTTATGAGGGCTCCACACTCACGATCTAATCACTTCCCAAATCCTACTGCCTAATATCATTACATTGGTTATTAGGTTTCAAAATATGAATTTTGGGGGACCACAAACATTTGGACCATAGCAATAGTTAAAATTCAGAAATTACCATTTGCCAGGCAAGATTCTAAATTCTTTTCTCTTATTTATTTGTTGAATTCTCTTCATGGCCCCATGAAGTGGGGACACCATTACTATATTCATTTTACAGACGAAGAAGATTTAAATACTGTATATTTAGGTAACTTGCCTGAGTCATACAGTTAGCATATAGCAAAACCAAGATTCAAAACATCAACGTTCTGATTTCTGAGTTCACGTTCTTAGAAGGTCTTGAAAGCCAGGTCAGAATGCTGAGATTGCATTAGTAGAAAATGAGTAGTTGTAAGATCTGCAAAAAAAAAAAAAAAAAAAAGTGTGAGATGATGAAGATTTTTTGTTTTGTTTTTGTTTTAAGGAAAACTTGACAAAGCAGTGATGTGAAGGGATGATGGGTCTAAAATAGTCACACTCAGAAGTGGAGAGTGAAATGCTGGTAGTCAGGGGGTGGGGCAGGGGAGGTGGAAACTGGGAGGTATTAGTCACAGGGTACAAAATCTCAGTTATACAAGATGAATTAGTCCTTGAGATCTACTGTACAGTGTGGGGCCTACAATACTGTATTGTGTGCTTAGGAAATTGCTAAGAGAATAGATCTTAAGTGTTCTTATCACAAAAAATAATAATCAATAAGAAAGTTGGAGGAAACTTTTGAAGGTGATGGAGAGGTTTATGGTCTAGATTGTGGTGATGGTTATAGGGCTGTATACTTATCTATAAACTAATCAAGTCGTATACATTAAATATGTACAACCTTTTGTATGCCAGCCATGCCTCAATAAAGTGTTTAAGAAAATTAAAAATAAATAAAATGAAATGAGGGAAATTTATCCTGGAGAAATAAAATTAATAGATGAGCTTTTGTAAAAAGAAAAAAAACAAAGGCATGTAGCCTACTGTCTCCTCTATTAAAACTGCTTTGTATATATCCACACATTCTGTCTTTGTCATGAAATCAATGGCAGTGCCCCTCTTTTCTAAAGTCGCATGACTTTTATCTTCACAACACCTGTCATGGCAGTTGTCATTTTGAGAAAACCCTCTTCACATCGGTTAGGAAACTATGTAGTAGTTTTCTAACAGGGCAGTTTGCCTCTCATCTGTCCAGGAAAAAAATATTTTTTAAAGACATTCATTTTCCAGTCTGCAAGTGGGATCGAAAACATATCTGGGAGGACGTGAGGTTTCTGAACCTTGGGCTTCACGGTTTGTGGATGAGGTCACTGTTTCCTAAATAACTTTTTTTAATATGTTCTTTTCAGATAGAACAGTAAAAATATTTATCAGCAGCTACCAGAAATCTTATGGTTTGTTACATTCATTAGCTTTTTAGGTTTTTGACTAAATGCTGATAAAATGTGCTTGAACTGAGGGATGTTATATATGCCTCTATGTTAAACATATCGATTTGTATTTTTCTTCATATACAGAACATTCCGAAATACAGCCCTTTCCTAAGACTAAGGCAGACTCTCTCTCTCTAAGCTTATGTGTGTGCATGTTTGAAATATATATGAATAAATTTTACAGTAAAATGTTTATTTCTTTCCAAAATTAAACTTCATATTTTCATATATATGTGTATTTCAAAAATTTTTAGTAGTTTTCCATAAAAGTTAGTTCCATATTCTGCTTTCAAAATATGCTGAAAATGAAAGCTAATTGCTTTAGCAATAGTAGATCATCAACCAGAAAGGACTGCGAGAATTTTTAAAAAGTTACAGCCCAATTTGTTAAATCGCTATATGGGAAAAGAAGTGGTTTTCTGTGTAATAATGGCCAATATCATTTTCTCCCTCTTGATGCTTGCATTGCTATGCACAAAAGTCAATTTCTTTGCTTAGAACACTGTGTGTTCGTCTGAAGTTTTATTACAAAGCCACTGAATAATTGTCCGCAGTACCAGTAACATAATTTTCCTCTTGTTTTTTCTTGGCAGGTGAATATATTGTCATGACGGTTTACTTCCACCTCAGACGGAAGATGGGTTATTTTATGATTCAGACCTATATTCCCTGCATTATGACCGTGATTCTTTCTCAAGTTTCATTCTGGATAAATAAAGAATCAGTTCCAGCTAGGACTGTATTTGGTAATTCCAAGTCATTTCTTGAGTGTTTTTGTTCATGTTACATTTTCATCATGATACATGGGAATAGCCCTTGGATATTTCTAAGAAAACAGTCAACACCAATCTATCAGACTGTAGCGAAGAAAGGATCATAGAGGCTCTTATTTTTATTAATAGGGCTTGGGGAGATATGGGCAGTCCATCCCTTTCTCTGGGGCCACGCATCGGATTTTGCTCGTTAAGGACCAGGCAGGCGAAAACCGAAAGATAATTCTGGATAGAATTTCACTTTCGGTGATATTCTTGGGCTCCTGGTGTGATGCTGTGTAATTGAATTAAAATTATATCTAGGTGTTAAAATGAAATGCATTTGCAGCTTAAAATAAATAAAAATCATGGCTGACTGGATGCGAAAGCCTTAGAATAACGAAGAGGCACAAAATGCAAATGGTTTAAATGTATTGAATTTGAGGGTATTATGTGCTTAGTTTAGAAGCTCATCAATCTACATGCTTTTATTCTGAGCCGACATTTGTTTTGTTGTTGTTTTTCTAGTGGCTTCCTATACACAGTAGAGTGCTTTGAATCATATGAAGTCCTGAACATATGAGTTCAAAATTTGCATAACTGTTTGCAAGCCTTTTACATGTTGGTCGTGCTTTTAAATAGAAAAGTTCGTTATCATTACATTTATTTAACTGAACATCTCTCTCTATACTTTCTCTGTTCGTTGTGAGTAACAAAAGCATTCGGGGGTGTGATAAAAAGGAAAATGATCAGAATTGCTCAGGAATGGTGGTCTAGTCTTCACAAGAGATGTCCGTTTCCCTTTGCTTTTCTCTCTGGTAGGATCACAGCCATGGCGTTATACATCTTGTCGCACAATAGCTGGAGGGATGCCCATGAGAAGGAACTAGGAAGAGTGGGAGCTCTTCACCCTACCTCCCCATCGTTTTCAATAACTGATGATCAGGGTGTCTCAGTGTTCTCAGTGGAACTGGAAGGCCCCATGGAGGTGTTTCCTCCATAGACAACCAGCCTCCCTTCCATCTTAGATTAACCCAAGAAGATACTGGAATCACACTGGAGAAACCTAGACAGAGCATCAGAGTGGAGACAGGGTGTGATCTCAGGAAGGCAGTGAGTGGCTATAATGATACTGCTCCTTCATAGAGTTATGAGGGTTCAAATTAAAGAATAACTGCACATGGAACCTGTTGAATAAATTTTAGCAATTAACCGTAATGTGAAAATGAAAGAGAGAAAACAACAAATCTAAACTTCGGATGCCCGTAAGTGGAGGTTTAAGCCTAAATCTGCCATTTATTTTCTTTATCAATAAAATTGTCCCCGTCTCTACTATAAATAGAAATAAATCAGCCAAACAACTAAAAATAGAAAAAATTAGCCAGGCAAGGTGGCACGTGCCTGTAGTCCCAGCTACTCGGGAGGCTGAGGCAGGAGGATCGCTTGAGCCCAGGAGGTTGAGGTTGCTGTGAGCTAGGCTGATGCCACGGCACTCTAGCCCAGGGAGCAGAGTGAGACTCTGTCTCAAAATAAATAAATAAATAAATAAATAAAAAAAATTGTGATAATACGGCTCTCCTTCCTAGACTAGAGATGATTTAAGGAGTTACATACAGCACTCATTAAGGGGTATCTGGACCACTTACTTCATATTAGTAACTTTCTCCCATACTTCTTTTCCGTAGAGAAGATTTATTTTGTTCTCAGTTGGTTTCCTTGATTTTTTAAGTGTTTTAAAGAAAACAAATATTTTTAGTGTGTACTACCATGCACTCTGTTAAGTTCTTTTTGTTCATCATCTCATTTAACACTCATGCTAATCTTGGGTCTTCACATTTCATGTTTTGAAGCAGGTTGACTGGGCAGGAAGTATCTACTGAGACCAAGCACCTGATCAAAGTCCCTTTAACTTTTCCTAGCATGAAAAATATTAATGTTTTAGGAGCTATTATCATGAAAAATTTTTTCAAAAACAGTTAAGTTTCTATTAGGCCTTAAAAATAAAAAAGCATTTAATATTATACTTTTTTTTTTCTAAATATGATCCTAAAGATCTTCTAGAACAGAAAACACTGGCCCATCATAGGTGCCTCTAATGCAGAAATATTAGTGTCATTCATGCAAACTCTGGAGACAGCTAGCCTACGTTCTAACCCCAGAATCTGCAGGTTATTAGCTGTGAACCTTCAGTGAGTTACCTTGGCCTGTTTCCTCGTGTTAAAAAAGGATGAATGATTGTACCTACCTCATAGGGTTGCTATGAGGATTAAATGAATTAATTCAGACAAAGCACTTGAAATAATGCCTAGCACATAATAGATACTATTCAAGTGTTATTTATTCATATGGCATTCTTTGCTACCATCTACTTCATTTGAGAATCACTGCTTGATAGTTTAATGTGAATGTCCTCTATATTTTGTGATTGGTTGATGAACTTTGAATGCTTTCTTGATTGATTACAAACTGGCAGCGACTTTTCTGTCTCACTTGTCCCCAAATAATAGATAGAAATTTCCAGTGGTGTGGGGAGGGATAGCATTGATTACAGCTATGTTCACCCAACATTTCCTATCCAAATAAGTAGCATGTAGTAAGGATACTACTACCAATGATGAACAGATTTGCCGTATACTGATGGAGTCATCTTATTTAACCTTACCAATAACTCAGCAAGGTAGGCATTGTTAATTTTTCCTAGATAAGGAAAACGGCTCAAAGGAAAACGGCTAAAATATTAATGTGCTGAGAGGTTGGTTCAGTGGATCGGGGAAATTATGCCAATAATGAAGTCTTCGAAGACCTAAGATTTATCAGAACGGTAATTATGAGACTATCATTTAGGGTCTAGGATGGTACTCTCCTAGCAAAGTTAGGTTGTAAGTATTTTAGGGGAATTAGCAATCTATTTAATGTTTCATGTGAGATTTGGGTGAAAATAGATTCTGGGCTAGTTTTTTTCTTGTCTAAACTCTCATTTTTCTCTTCACTCCTTAAGGAGAGAATTTGCTGAGTCAGAGATGTCGCTAGAGACCCTGTAAAAACAAAACCAAATAACATCCGTGTAAATATGAAGAGCAGAGTGTGCTAAATTCTCCCCAGAGGCCTTCTATCTCCAAAGCTGTATGCGTCTAAGTTTTCTAATTATTCCAGCACAGTAAAACATTAAACACAAGTAGATGCCAGCTGGTATTCTAAATCATTGCTATTTCATTTTCTGAGAGTGGCCAGCCAAAAATTCACTCTTGTGTACAGTCTTAGCCTACTCTTACACGTCCTCTCCCAGCTTCTGGGCCAGCCAGTGTGGTGCATATTCAGCATTCTAAATGCAGGGACTGGCATCGCTGCTAGGCTGTGTCAAAAAAAAAAAAAAATTATGGCTTTGAAATGTTTTCGGCGTAGATGCCGCCTAAGCCACACATGACAGATGTATTGTCATCCTAGATGCAGAGGAAGCATGGATTCTTATGCTGAAGGGTGGGTTTCTGTCTGCCATTCCATTGGTCTTTGTTTAACCAAATCCTCCACCTAAAACCAGGTATAGTAAGTAATAAGTACACCTCTGTCACACTAGCGCTTTCTTCAAATTTGAACAGCAGGCAGAGAGAACTTTGGAATGTCTGGAGAGGTGGTAACTTTTCAACACTTAGCTAGTTGTTTATGTTAGCTACTTTCCTGATTTTGCCAACACTCATAGAGAAGCAGTAGTGTGGAGCGGTACTCCACAAACTTTAAAATCAAGCTGATGTAAGACAATGCATGAGAAAGGGAAGGTAGCCGCATATCCAGTGTTTTTGTGTGTTGGTGTCCACAGCATCATTTAAGTCATGAACCTGGTGGTCTATCTTCCTAAACGATTGGAAAATAATTTTGGGATTCGTGGTTCAATAATTGCATTAGGATTCTGCTTATTTGACATTAATAGGAGAAGATGAAGACACTACTGATTCTCAGGAAAATCGTTCTATCACACACACAAAAAATGTTCCCAGTAACATGGGGATTCTAAGCTGCTTATATTTAAATTCGAGTATCCATTTGGTTATAGTCTCTGCAGAATTTTCTGAGTATTGAATAGTATTATTATTTAGACTGCGCTGTTCACATTTTAATTCTAAGTGCTTTCAGCATAATTTCTATGGCATTAGAGGAAAAATACTGCTTACATATCTAAGGAAGTTATAGAACATTTTTTAATTCTTAACAGCCTACTAAACTTAAATTCTTATGAACAAAAGGAAAAAATGTTGATTTTTCTTCAAACATTGTAGTTAAAACTTTTTCTAAGATATTTTATGTTTTATTCATATATCTCACAGCCAGCCTGGGATTGGTGGTACTTTTCTGAGATTCAAAATGAAGACTTAAATATTCTAAGGTCTCTTTCTGAAATGAAGTCCAATAAATTCGCAATAGTGCATTTTCATAGATATATAAATACGTATATATTTGACTGAATGAACTCATTTTATAGTCTATTTTAAGCTAATAAAAATGTCAACAGTATCACAACAATGTTTAAAAAGGGAATACAACCAAATCTTCAAATTTCTTTCTCTGCATAGTTTATGGAATGGTTTAAAATGGTCTATAGCTCATGGGCTACACAATTACTCCTAATTTTTCATGTTCTAAGCCTTGAAGATTTAGAAGGGGGAGTGGAATTCAGAGAAAATGGATTGTCGAGGAACTGGAAAACTGAGCTTTTATTTGCTGTGCTTTTATGGTGTGCCTGGCACTACGTGAAATATTATAGTAATCCTGAAGCAGTATTAGACTTGTTTGCCCTCAAGGAGACTATGCATAATCAAGCTGTGGGAACAAAACTTGTATACATGAAACAGAGAACAGTACGAGGCAGAATATAATCACATGTTGAATTCAGGAGACAATGTTATTTTTCCTAAATCAAAATATTATTATTCCTTTATTGTTGCATGGGGCTCGCTATCTGTTTGGTTGAACACTGTATTATTTGCCTTTCAGCTGGGGATTAGCATGGATTGGAATATACCATTTAGATGCCTTCATCATCATCATTGTCATCATCATCATCATCCCCAAACACGTGGTGTGTCATCTTCCGGAGCTATCCTGGGCAGTATATAAAATCAATTAAGATGGATATTAATAGTAAATCCCCACAGGAATTTTCAGGCTTAACTACCGTGTTTCCCCGAAAATAAGACCTACCCATAAACTAAGCCCCAGCAGGATTTCTAAGCATTTGCACAATAGAAGCCCTACCCCGAAAATAAGACCTAGTGATGGGCGTGGCTACGCAGCGCATCTGCACAACCCATGCATTTCGTCGCGGAGCGGGAAAGAAGACGAGCAGTCCTTCTCATCTGCCCCATGAGAGCTCTAGTGCTCGACAGGAGAGATTGGGGCCAATGTTCTAACGGAAATAGACTCGCAAGAAACTCAGGATAAAATTCGGGGTTTGGAGAGTGGTGATATTCCAGAAGAAGATGACTTAACTATATTTGAATAAATGTAGATGGTTGTACCGTACTTAAAAAAAATAACTCATCCCCTGAAAATAAGCCCTAGGGTGTCTTCTTGAGGAAAAATAAATATAAGACCCTGTCTTGTTTTTGGGGAAACACGGTAGATAATACGGATTATATAGACAGACATACATGCAGAAGGGGACAAGTATCCAAATATTAGCGTCCTTAAATAATGCATTGCTCTATAGTTCCAGTGGCAAATGGAAGTTTCTGAGAGCGTGGATTAACCTTTTTTTCTCCAGGTTGAAGAGAAAGCTTTCCTGGGGGTGGTGCTTCCGAAGCCTATTTGGTGGAAGACAAGTACCTCTTTTCTTTTTGCAAATATTTTCCTTCCTGCTGCAAACTGATCGGTGGTACACGTCCAATATTTGTAATGCCAAATCGCTCTGTAAATCCATTTGTCCAGGAATATGCTTCTATTGTTTTATATAAATTAGGTTTCTACACAACTGGTAAATTTATGATTTTAATTTAATCGATAATATGCAGTTAAAGATAAGAAAGACCTAATATAGTTCATGCTTTTTCTGGCAGGGATTCTCAGTAGCAGTGGGTGATGCTGACCCCAGAAATTTTGATGCTCCAATTTAGGAGACCACTGTTCCCCACTTCCCACTCCTAGCTGAGAATCACTGCTTCAATGAGTTGTTCTTCCTGCTAGGTGTGTTGAGCACCTCAGGTGTGTTGGCTCAGATTCCAGTATCAACTCCCTCTCTGCTAGGTTTTTTTTTTTTTTTGTATACTTTTAATCTGTAGAGAAAACCCAATAGGTAGGTATCAAATAAAGCCCAATAAATTTTCCAAACTGAATCCAAGTCATGTTGAACCAATGATTAGGAAAACCAGGATTTGAACCACAACCGTCTTTCACTCCAAAGCCTGTGCTAATTTCACGGAATCACTAGAGGTCAAATTCTTCATCAAAGGTGGTTTTTGTGAGTTATTGTAAGTTTTGTTAACCTGATCCCTCCTGATTTTCTGGGGTTTTTTTTTTGTTGTTGTTCATTTGTTTTGCCTAGAAATGATGATAAAGTATTTTGTCTCTTTTGCTCTTTTGCCCTGAAGGAATAACCACAGTCCTCACCATGACCACACTGAGCATCAGCGCACGGCATTCTCTGCCCAAAGTGTCCTATGCCACCGCCATGGATTGGTTCATAGCTGTCTGCTTTGCTTTTGTATTTTCGGCTCTCATCGAGTTTGCTGCTGTCAACTACTTCACTAATGTTCAAATGCAAAAAGCCAAAAAGAAGACATCAAAACCCCTTCAGGAAACCCCAGCTGCTCCGGAGCTGAGAGAAAAGCATCCTGAAACACCTGTACAGGTATTTGACTTACTTTCCTTCAGTTTAAGATGACAGCTTCTTGGTCAGATTTGCATTGTCGGGAAAAACCGAGACCTTGAAAATCCCAGTGACAATCTGTAAGTTGTTTAAAAATCCAGAAAAATATAAAAGGATCTTTATAAAGTTAAACTTTGTAACGGTGAGTAGTAGCTTAAAAATTAAGCAGCTAGGAATGAGCACCGTGTGGGTGAAGCTAGTTCTTTGAACGTTTCTTGGGGAATTAGAAGTTTTCGCGGAAAGGGGCAAAATCTCATGTGTACTATTAGGAGGAAGCTGTGGACATCTTGGAGTGGGTTGGAAAGGCATTTGAGTAGAGGTCATGGAGCAAAGCAAAGCAACAGTTCTGAACGTGGCTGCATGTTAGGAGTGCCCTTGCTTTGAAGAAGAAAACAAAACCAGTGAACAAGAAGATCCATAGTTGCAATTGATGTACGTTCCAGATCGAAAATTCTTGCCCTAAAGCGACAGATCTAAGATGATGTGGGAAGCCCTAATAAGAGCTACTATCCCGTTGTCACATCCATCGGTGAGTCTGCGATTTCAAAAATGATAATAAGGCCGGGCGCGGTGGCTCACGCCTGTAATCCTAGCTCTCTGGGAGGC
>VBSM01003198.1:3087442-3101414 GCA_008086735.1 Cheirogaleus medius | reverse complement strand
AAAAAAAAAAAAAAAAAATGATAATAAGTGTCTTTTGTTCTCATGGAACCCAATTGTACAAAGTTAGGAGGATCTTCCTGAAATCAGAAAGGCAAACAGGCCCCTCTCTTTCTTTTTCCTCCTTTTCCCCTGCTATAGCTCGCTCTCGCGCGCGCTCTCTCTCTCTCTCTCTCTCTCTCTCTCTTTCTCTCCCACGTTCACTCTCACTCTCCTCAGCTTCTTTCCTGAATCAGCGGACAAATGTCTGTGTGTTGTCACTTACACACTGTCTGCTGTAGTTGCCGCAAATGGCAGCCTAAAACTCCTTTTGTCTGCAGGTACCCAAGTCAGTGTGCATAGAAATCACCGACTTTATTCTCTTACGATGGCAGATCGATCCTTGGCTTCTTTATTCATTCACTCATTTAGCAAATATATATTTAATGCCAACTAAGTACCAGAGCTTGTTTAGGGGCTGGGAATCAATAGTGTCCCAAAAAACCCAACAAATGTCCTGCAATGTGGAGCTTACATTTATTTGTGTGAGACCAGGGAGGGAAGGCAAACGATTTTTAAAAACATATATAACAAAACAGGTGATGTGTTAGATGGTGATGTTACTACGGTAGTGCTAAAGCACTAAAGAGGGCAGGGAGTGGTTAAAGTAGTGTGTAAAGGCTGAGATTCTGTTCTCAGGGAGAGCATGAGAGTTGAATGAGTTAGGCTAGGTGTCCATCCTGGCCGGACTGACCGGTCAGTGTCCTGTAATTTGTAGTTCTGCTCCTGTGGGTCTCTAGGTATTGCTCTCTAAGAATGGCACGTGGACAGGGAGGAAGATAAATGTCTTTACACTAGTAAGTTTAGATAGCTTGTATTTTCCTCTAAGTAAATCCATTTCACCAAGTTTTACAAAATTATCAGAATGTATTTTGCATACTACTTTCAGTTAAAAAAGTACAGCTTGAATACGCGGTTTTATTATCTTTCACATTCTCCTTAGGTAAACTTATGCTCTCTCTGCCTTTTGTTGTTGTTTTACTTTGCTTTGCTTTGTTATGTTAAAGCCTTGGAAGAATGCTATTTTATGGCTCCTTTAAAAAATATTATCTTGGATATATTTATTTTTATTTATTTGTTTGTTTGTTTGTTTGAATGCTTCTGTTTTCTAATTCTTGATTCATTGTATTTGAATTCCATCTTTCTACGGGTTAATTTTGTTACTCTTTTTCTAGCTTCTTAAGTTTTCTTATTATTAATTTATTTTCACTGTTTCTTATTTATTAATAAAGTTTTCCTATTGCAGTGAGGTTTCCTTTGCAAACAGCTTTGAACATAATTCATAAATTTTAATATATACTATTATCATATTTATTTGCTAAATATTGTATAATTATGTTACTGCTTTTCTCTGTGAGCCAAGAATTATTTCAAGATATAATTAAAATTTCCAAGCCAGATTTTTTAATTTAACTCCATTGTTAATTTTTAGTTATATTGCATGTTTTCTGAAATGTTACCTATCCAGATTTGAGTGTTGTAGATATATTCACTGTGTCCCAAGTTATGCTAAAAGCTTATAAATGTTTAGCGGCAACTTGAAAGGAGTTAATTTTTAGTTATTAAAACAATATTACTTAAAATACTATTTCACTCTTTTAATAAATCACCTCTTATCCTCTTGATTTTTCAAATATGAAGAAAGATATAAAAATTCCCCCACTGATATTATGAGATTATGTTGATTTTTTTGCATTTTAATTATTTTTATTTTATACATTTTGATGCTATGATAGTCAATATATAAAGATTCATAACTGCTCTATTGCCATATCAGTCTCTGCATCTTATCATAAAATAAATTTTTTGTTTTTCTCCCATAAAATAATGCCTTTCTCCTGAATTCTGATTTTAATATTTTTTATCTTATTCTTTCCTAATATTAACTTTGCTATTATATTTTTTATCATTAAAGTTTTCCTTATTCTTTCATTCCTCTTGTACTTTGGAAGTTATATATCGTATTTTTATATCATTAGTGGTTAATTTTTAAAACAGCATATTTCAACTTGTGATTTTTAAATAATGTCAAATTATAAAACATACTGCCTCTCCCATATACCTATTAACTTTCCCCAACCCCAGGATTTCTCTAGGTCCAAATATTCCATATTTGGAGTCATACAAATATATATATATATATATATATATAAATACACACAACTATATGCATACTTTTTTGTATTTATAATGAATTGATGTAGTTCTTTTTTATTTTTATAAAGTGATAACACTCATTGCTCTAGTACTATAATGGAATATTATAAATACTTGAAAGTACCACTTAATCAGAATAAGACTATTCTACTGAATTTCCAAAGATGGGAAGAGAATTGATAATCTTCCATTTGCTCCATGGTGCATCTCTTGACTATAGCAATTGCCATTGCCGATAAATGCTTGGTTGAACTCATTCGGTTGGCTAAGTTCATTCTGATTCAGTAACTCCTTTTTGTAGCATGGTCCACATGCTGTGTGCAAATGGCACATCCAAGGTCAAGAAGATGTAATTTATTTGTGAAGGGCATAGAGTTATTCCATGTAAGCATTGCGAAGGACTTGAAAATAAATCTATTCTAAATATGCCTCATCTGCTTCATGTCCTCTACAATGTGTGGCTGTGTATTAGATACATATGGAGTCCTAGATCTCCATAGCAGGTTACTATTTGTGTTCTAAAGACAGTGATCAATGGGTTGGCCACCCATCCTCCTGATTTCGGATTACTGCTAGGGTGCAGCTGGCTTTGGAGTGTCACTTGTTATCCAGTGGCTTCAGTATCGAGTTTAACTTGGAAGATTGAGAACAAATTAAAATTAAAGAGGAGAGGCATAAAGAGGGAGAAGGACATCAAGAAGAGGAAAGAGTACGCTAAGAGCAAAATCTTACAACGTATTACCGGAAAGAAATATTCTAAGAATCTTAGACATTTTGGAACGTCTGTAGAGATTCTAATCAGACAGCTGAAATTTGCAGATTCAAATATGCATTCCAACTTGTACAGCTATTTACTTATTCAAATGATATTGCCCTCACTTAAAATGCTTTTGAACCCTCCGTTTGGAATTGCCTTCAGAGTCTACACAACACTTGGTAGTTTAGTAGTCCTTTGAGTAAGCTCACCAGTGGATTGACTCATTGTCACCATATGTGACCTGTGGACTGTCGGTGGCCTGGCAGAGGCTTATAGTGATCGTTTCTGTTCTTCGGGAATTGGAAAGCTTATGGTTTATGGACTATTCGTGGAGCAAGGAGAAAAGGCCGATTGGCAGAATCTAAGAGCGGCTATAGGTAGCTTGAGTGTGTCTTCGGGCAGCTCAGGAGACAAAGCAGCTCCTCATTTCAGTGATTCCGCCTCTGACTCTGTCCTTCCAGTGTTTGAGGTGAGCCCCGTTCTTGCGGCTCTATCCTTTTATATCCTTGCTGCCTCTCAGAGTATCTGCTCTCTTACCAATGCGGGTGATTTTGATTAATAGAATGTTTTGAAAAATAACTAACCATAGAACGAAGAAGGGAAGCTTTCTTAAAAAGTTTTTTTTTATTTATTTTTTTCCTTTTCTTTCTTCGTTTATTTTTTTTTATTTCTTCTTTTATTTTTTTTCCTATGGTATTTTGTTAAAAAAGTTTTTTTTTAATCACTTGAAAATATATCCTTTAGTTGTTTAACATCCACAAAGTATGCAAGATCTATCTTATAAAAAAATTTGATGATATGAGATGGGTTAACATTAATGGAGCTCTTATTTTGTATCAGGTACCATGTGATGTGCTGTACATGTGTTAATTTCAAGCTCACGATAGCTCTTACAGATGAAGAAACTGAGGCATGTGGTTGTTAAGTGATGTAGTCAAGATGATACAGTTAGAAAGTGGTAAAGCTAATATTGGAATCAATTTAGTTATGTCTGAGTGCAGAGCTTGTTCTCTTAAACTTCATTTTATGGCATTTAATTTATAATATCTCTATAAAGAATAGACATTAGAATGTGCATGTGTATATAGATGTGTATGGTACATGTGTGTATAGATACAGATATACATATAGATAGATAATTATTAGCCTGGTAGAGTCTTTTTGTTCATTTCTATGAATAATTAACAATAGCATAGTATTCTGAATGCTTTTTATGTGCCAGTAATAAGGACTTTTGTAGATATTTTATCTATAATTTAATTCTGACAACTTATAAAATATGTCCTATTTTTATCCCTGTTTTACTGATGAGGAGATTATTAGTTAGGGATCAAATAATCCTCCCAAGGTCACCTATCTAGTAAGTCCCAGGGCTGGGACAGCAAACCCCATGCTCGTAAGCCTCGAGCCTTAATGACGGATGAGACATGTGGGATGAGGGAAATGGAGGATGCAGTGAAAGGTGACGGCATCAATCACTGGGGCAGGGAAGAGAGATGAGGCACATTTAATGAAGATGTGAATTAGTGCGAGTTTAGATGGATGGAGATTTCCGTAGCAGGACAATTTCTCCTGCCCATAATAATGACGAGTTTCTTTTCTCAAACTCCAAGTGCGTAACTCTCCACTGCATGCCTTTCTTTCCCATCCATCTAAGTTCTTTCTCTCTTTGTTTGCATTTCACCATAACTATTCTTCATGGACTTATCAATTTTAAAGTGTTCATAGATTCTTATAAGCTGATTTGCCAAATTAAGGAGCTATTTTCTCTGCTTAGAGTCTTTAAGAAAAAAAATGATATAAAAAAGAGTATATAAATAATTCGAAGTATACCTTGGATTCAATAATTCACATACCTTTATGGAAATCTTCTTTTCTAATATCCATCCTTCAAAGTCAAACTCTAGTCTTATTTCCTATATGGGGCTCATTCAGACTGAGCCCCAGAATCTCAAGGACATGGTCACAAGGATACACATCTATAAGGGGGGAGGAAGTAATAAAAGAACCTACTGAAAAGGCTTATACTGAGCATTAAATTATATCTTACATGTAAAGTATGCAATACAGTGCTTAGAACCCAGTATATAGTACCTGTGATTATTACTATCCTGTATTTCTTTAAGCGTCTTCAATATTTAAAGTATGCATGACCCCATTTATCACTTTATATAACCTGTGGTATTTTATTAAATTTTTTCATACGTGATTGCTATATTTACCTGGCTAGATGGCGAGCTCATTTAATAAAACAGATTATGGCTTCATTTTATTTTCCCATACAGTAGTACATAGTGCTTATCAATGGAAGTTGTCTATAGATTGATTGTGAGCCAACTATAGGAATCTGACAATGAGAAATGTGATGTCTCCAAACACCAATATATTTATCACCAATTTTCAAAAAAAAATATGTCTTTTAAGGAAAATTCTGTCTTACGAGCAATTAAGTGAGAGTATAAGACATATGTTAAGTAGTGAGCTACTACAGGGTCACTGTGAGCACTTGGGACTGCAGATATCAGCAGTTGGATTTAGCTGGTGGGCAGCAATAGAGAACCAAGAATCACTTTGAAACAAAATAAAAAAAAAAACCAAAAAGCCTCGGCAAACCCTCACCTACAACTTTGCATCATGAGGAAAGAGCAGTTTGTTGTCTCTCGATCATTCCCATAGTATCACTCACACAGATATCAGTCGCTGTGAGTGATGTTAATTGCAGTGGTCAGTAATATACAAGCTTCATTCCATTCCTAAAAACGTCACACAAACTAGGTCAGTTTTAGATTTTTCACTTCAATCGTTCTTAAAACTCCTCTTAGAAATGCTGTTCTTCAAATAGTTTTAACTTGTGAAAAACCTTATTTTTCCATTTGCCCTTATTTCTTTGATTTTTTTTAACGTAGTTTAAAATCTCTTTCCTTGGCAGTTTGAAGAAGGACATGAAGCAATACTGTCAGTTCGTTTGACATTTAGCTGTGTTTGTGACAGAAGTTTAATCACATTCTCGAAATCTTATATAAATAAGTACCTCCCCAAACTCATACCTTTTTAAAGTACGGAATGTTCTGTAGTTAGTAATGCTCTTTGGGCAATGAGTAATTGTTTAATTGCACAATTACTAAACTGTGTGATTTAAGTGTCAAAAATACCAGAACTATGTTTCATCTCCAGCCGTGTTTTTTATCTGTTAGTGTTGTGATTTGGGCATGTGCAGAGAGACGACATGCTAGCACGAGAGAGGAAATCTCAGCTAGTCATTTAACAAGTGTTTACCAGGTACCTATTCTGCACCAGTCATCATGCAAGGCACTGAGGATTCACAGATGACAAAACCTAGGAACTTAGTCTAGGGAGAGAGACAGTCTATTCATCTTGTGAGTGACTATATTTAGTGCATAGAAGTATGGTTTGAGTATTGGTTTTAGAATAATTCAAGTATGCTTATAGTATTGTGAACTTACTCTCAAATTTATACTGCTACCTTAGACCTGTCTGCTGAAATGCTTACCTCTATATTTAATTACATGCTGAGAACCTATTATATTTATGGGACACCTATTAAGTTGAGAATATTGTTACCTGGATCCTATGTGTAGTAAATGGTAGACTTCTATTTGAGCCCTATGTGTTTGGCATCAGAAAGCTGGATGCTTTGAGGTGCATGGTGTTGCCTCTTACTTAGAAATAATTGCAGGCAAGCATTAAGGGATTTTGTCTCTACTCTCAGTTCTCCAGTATAGCTTTGATCATACAACCCAATACTTGGGTTTCCATTTCTCCCTCTGTTAAATGAAGAAGTTAGGCAAGATTATATATTGTGCTTGATGAATATTGTGCTTCATAGATATGAGGATGATGGGGAGGCTAGACATTCAACAATTAATTTAAAATAAATAATGACAAACAGGCAAAATGCTGTGAAGGAGAGGTAGAGGAGAGGTAGAGGATATATAAATTATACCAGAGAGTTAAGCCGAGACTTCAAATTAGTCTTCGAAATGCAGAAAGTGACCAGTTAAGGATTATCATTAAAAATGACAAAGGGAAGTAAGCAATCCATTTTAGTGGCTTATTGAAACAATATTGTGCATATTTTGGAAATTATTGGTAATAAATGTCAGACGGAAAGAAAAATACCAACATTAGCATCGCAAATGAAGGTTTGGACCATTTACTTTTCCAGAAGGGGAAATACCACAAATTTAATGCTGCGTTAGGAAGGCTGTATATATTTGCTAGTGTTCGAGGAAGGAGTAAGACATCTTGTCAACCTGGTATAATAATATGGGGTGTGTGTGTGTGTGTGTGGGTGTGTGTGTGTGTGGTATAGATACAGATACTATATTAATAGATATAGATGAATAGTAAATTTTTTCATTTATTTTCATGTATTCCATGTTTACCAATATGGCAAATGAAGAAGCTGTGGAGGGTACTTAGTGTAGAATTTGGGCAGGTAGCATGTCACTATCTTCATCATCATCATCGTTTATCGACTGCCTACTATATGCTACATACTGTGTTAGTTGCTTTATGTGTGTTCTCTCTAATCTTTGCAACAACCCCCTGGATGTGTCGTTGTATTGTTATAGACATAATTTTATGGTTAAGTGAGCTTTGGTGAAGAATTTTGGTAAGTTTCCTGGATCCTATGTGTAGTAAATGGTAGACTTCAATTTGAACCCTATGTGTTTGGCATCAGAAAGCTGGATGCTTTGAGGTGCATGGTGTTGCCTCTTACTTAGAAATAATTGCAGGCAAGCATTAAGGGATTTTGTCCCTACTCTCAGTTCTCCAGTATAGCTTTGATCACACAACCCAATACTTGGGTTTCCATTTCTCCCTCTGTTAATGAAGAAGTTAGGCAAGATTATATCTAAATTTCCTTCTAATGAAAAAAATCTGTTACTACAAACTCATCCACTCTCGATAACTAATTGCAAGCTTGTTTTACACTTTTTAACAGGTTCTTACTTTAGTACACATGAGATATCAAAAGCTGATGAGAGCTGATGGTTTTTTTCTCTCAGGTCACTGAGTCAGATCAAATTAAATATTCAGGTTCTTTTATGCTCACCTATATAGCAAAAATCCATATGTCCCAACAGCAATTAAAGCATCAACTGATATTGTGCTTACCACATGCCACAGAATATTTAACTCATGTAATCTTCACAGTGATCCTTTTTACAGATGAGGAAATCGAGGCACAGAAAGGTCTAAGTGATTTGTGCAAAGTCACGCAGGTGTTAAGTAACAGAGCCCACATTTAAACCCAGGTTGTCTGGATCCAAAGTGTATGTTCACAGCCACTACTTTATAACCCATTCCTACCACGGCTGGCCTCTGCTATACCCCTGCCACATGCTCCCTGCCTAGCCCAGCCCCAATTTTTTTGAAGCTTGTCTTGATGTTTACATTGTTAAAAGGGTAAGTCCTACTTTGAAAGTCCATCCCACTCATAAACAAGCCATATCCTTTAGTCAGTAGTAGTCCCGTTTACGTAGAAAGCAAAGTCACAGAAGATTCATCATATGTTTCCAGTCTCCCGCTTTGCATAAAATACATGTGGATTTTGTCAAGGCTAAAAATCACCAATGAGTCTAGCATAGTCATGTCAACAAACTGAACCAATCCATTGTTTTTACAAAAATTTTGTGACTTTTCAAACATTTAGAAAACTTTTCAAAGTATTACTATGATTTTTTGCTTAGAAATAAACTATCTTACATGCTATCAACGTAGTCAATTAACAGTATCTATTCACAACATAGGTTCAAAACAATTCTGTTTTAAATGTGGTAGGAAAAAATTGAAAATGCTCCAGAGGGAGTTTTTGCCCTGAGTTAATTTACACTGTGTCAGGTGGCAGAATACAGTGATGTACGTGATCGAGAGGAGCAAATATTCTGCAAGGACCAAGGGAGATTGTAAAGTGAGCTGAGCTTTCGGGGTTGGGGTGGAGGGAGAACGCAGGCTGGTGGGGAGGGGCATGGTTATTGATGATGAGCAGGTGAAGGACAGTAGTAAGGAAATAAGCCAACTCCATTATTGTAAATATTATGAGTTTGTTTTTAATATTTCTGGACTAGCTAAAGGATCTTTTTAGACTTGCTATATAATTCATAAATGATTACCATATTATTCGAATTTTTATTACTTCTCCAAGTTACTTGTCCAGCACATCTGGCACAAATTTCCTAAGCACATAGCAGGTGCTCAAGAAATGCCTATTGATTGATCTCATTCCTCATATAACTGAGATAGAGACTTGGTTGCCAGGGATAGCAATATACAAAAGGACCACACATTTCCATTGGTGAAACTTTATTATTAAAAGTTTTCCTAACGGTGTTCCAAACTTTAATTCATTTAATAATATTTTCCCATCTATGTCAGCCATGTGAGTAGGCCAGCACTTCTTTTTAGAAATGGGGAAAAAAATCAACTTCAAAAATACACAACTGCTTTAAACAACTTTCCTCAACGTTTAGTTATATTTTCCAGCAAGTTATCGTCCCTAAGCTACTGAGCAAGAGTATTCGTTCCTTCTGGTTTTGAATAAACTGCCAATTTTCTTTTCTGCTATTTTGAGGAGCTAATTTCCCCACAACCTAATACATGTTGCTAAATCTCCAGCTGTTTGCTCAGCCTCAGATGCTTTAGAAGTTTCGAGAAATATCAGTGTGAGTATGGCTTATTTCCATCTCCCTTAAATGAATTAGAGAATACTATGCATGAAAAACATCTTTGGCAAAAGAAAATTAGGTATTTTGGTCAATTTTCCAACGGCTTTAAGAAGAGGACACTTTCCACTCAGACTGTACGGCGTGAGATGCTTTTCTTAATATTTTCAGATACCTCTGATTCCCCGAGACTTTTACCCTTTCCTGAGTCTTTGCTTGGATAATACATCATATACTTTTCCAAACTTCTTTTGTTGCCTTCATTGGTGATCCTGAATTTCCACCTTCCTCTTACTTAGTTATTCTGTAAGACTCTATTCTTTCTCCCTCAGTTTATAGCTCTTGAACTTTGACTAAAATTTTCATAACTCTGATATCTTCCTACCAGCATGGAGATTTCTTTATTCTCTTTAGTTTCATGAATCCCAAACAACGTAGTCTCTTTCTCTCTCTCTCAAGTGGGTTGGCTAAAACAAACTTTTTTACTTTTAGTTATTTTTTGCTTGGCTGATCGCAAACAGTTTTAGGCTCTATAGTCAAAGGTCGTTCTTAAGTAATTCATGGAAGGGGTAGGACTGTGGGTACTTTCTGTTCTTCCTCCCCTAAAAAGTTTTTCTAAGTCCAGTCAGTTTAATGTGGATATCAAGATCTCCCTTTAAATTAAAAAAAAAATTATACCATAAAATATTAAGTAAAGAGAAGAGGCATACAGGAAGAAGGATCCTCACCATTTAGCACATCTTCATTTTCTCTTTGTCCAGGACTTTGGCACTTGAGGATTTGGCAAAGAGTGGCAAAGACTCTATCTGTGTATCCAAAGAGCAGAAAGTCAGCTCTTTATATACAAAATGGTTATATGACTGTCTCTAGATTAATAAACTATGAGCATGTGTGAAAAACTGGGATTAGTCTGTTGGACAGATTTTTTTAAAAAGCGTTTTGAAGAGTATGAACTTTAGGACCAATGTTTAGTACAGGGTCTGGCACTCAATAGTTATTGACTGAGTCAATAAATGAAAGAATGAATGCATGCAATGTGGTCTCTGCAGAATATGAATAACAGTATCAGAAAAGTCCTAGATAACAGAGAAAACTCCCATAAACTCATTCCAGGATTGTTATTTTGCTTTATTGAGGCCCACACAGAGTTTCTGGGTAAGTGAAAGAAATCTGTATAACTCTTCTCTTAACCCCAAACCGCATGGTTTCTTTGGGACTCTCCCATAGGAAGCAAATACTGTCTCTGCTCTTCTTCTGGCTTTACCTTTGACCCTTAGTTTTATTGTGTGAGTTACCTCCATCTCCCAGTGCAGATGGGTATGAGACAAAAGGTGAGAGTCATGCTCCACTCTGCTGGTCAGGTGATACCTGGAACACCGGTGCATGTTCTCTGGTTATGTGTGAAGGAAGGATCTAATACTCTTCTGATCTAATACTCAGATACTCTCCTGAGAGCTTGTTTGGATGGAGTAGCTCTGATAAGGGCATCTTGCTTGGAAGGTAAGAAAAGGATGCCTCCTTGGAGTTTGAAAGGCGCTTCCCTGGAGAGCAAGCAAGAGCTGGAGACCCTATAGTACCTTGATAGTTATTTTCTTAGAGCAGATCGTTAGCTAAAACATGCGAGAGGGCAGTGATACGTGCATGGGTTGGACACTTGACATTTACAGGCTACCCCTTCCGTGAATAAATGAGCCCGAGATTTGTTTTGAGAAAAGCCAGGTTTTATTAGGTTGAACTATTAGAGACACCATTGTTTGCCAGTCCAAAAATGGTTTTTAAAAAAGGTAGGACATGGTCTTTTGAAATAGAGATGAGGCCTAAACCTGACATAAAATTGTCTTTATCAGCTGCCTCTTTTTGACAGCAAAAGAGGTAATTAGTAAGAAATTGTCCTAGTGATGATAGTGATTAGCATTTTTAAATTTGTTATTTTGTCTTGAAGACAAAGATCTAGAATTGAGCTGAAGGTATCAAAACCTCGGAGCTGTACTCGGTGTACCTGGGCCTCATGGGGGCACATCCTTTATGGACATCATCTTAATGGTACCAGAACTGTTCTGTTAGTTTATTTGGGGTTTTTTTGTTGGTTTGTTTTGACTTGAAGCAGTTTAGGCTTGTATAGATTCTGAGCTTCAACAGGCACTCTCTCTTGCTCTTAGCTGGATATTGCTGCTTCTGCAAGCAAAACCCACTTTGCTAAAGCCTTAGCTGATCCTGAAAAATGTTAGCATGCTTTCTGCCTAATGTTTGCCAATGGGCTGTTCTAAAAATGGCAGCAAGGAGGTTCCCTATTATCCACAGAACAAGAACACTTTTCAGATTGTGGTCAATGGGGACCTGCTCTGCCGACAGAATGTTAGCTTAGTATCCCCAAGCAGTTCATAAAAATAGGATGAGATTTTAGGTGGTGAATCCTGTTTGTTTTCTGTTAATTAATAAAATGAATCCCTCCTTTAGTAGCTTTCTTTTTTTTTTTTTTTTTTTTTTTTTTTTTTTTGAGACGGGGTCTCGCTCTTGGTCAGGCTGGTTTCGAACTCCTGACCTTGAGCTATCCACCCGCCTCGGCCTCCCAGAGTGCTAGGATTACAGGCGTGAGCCACCGCGCCCGGCCCTAGTAGCTTTCAATATTTAATTTCTTTTTCTTTTATATTTATTTTCCCATAATGTTTATGAATTGCATTCGTCCTGCAAAATTCAATAAATCATTTCTCTTTGCACTTTTGCAACGGGTGTTATCCTATCCCATGTATCATAGTCAAATTTATTTTGTCAAATTCAATTATTACAGATATTTTTAAAGAGTATATCAATGTATCATTGAGATAAAATGTGGAAAGATTTTAAAAAATCAGCTCTTCAATGAAACGTACAGATTTTTTAATGCGATTTTCAAATTCCTTGCAAATGAATTTTCTTTTTCTATTAATGTGTAATGGATAGGCTGACCTTGTCATTACTTGCCTATAAGTGCTTGAGTTTATGACTGTTGTCCTTGTGTCCTACCCAGTTTAGTATTCGTTCTAGACAAAAGTGCCCTGGCTTGCCCAATAGATTAAATAGTCACTCTAACAAAGGAACAAATGTGAAAGAAAGCCTTCTTCTAGCATGATCATTTGCTAAAGTGTTTAAGTTAAATGTTTCCAGATAGTAATCTAGGTATATATGACTGTAATAGGCATATTATCATGGGGATAAAGCTTAAAGTTATAATCAATTGAGAATTTCAGAATCTTATGAGATAATTTTTGACTACAATTAATCTCCTGGTTACTTTTTAGTCATTTTGTAGCCATTAAACGTACCTGGCCATTCATAGTTGTAGAAATCATAGCACTATGAAGTTTCTAAGTTCCCAAGCACATAAAACCGAACAAAATAGAAAAAGAAGAATAAGAAGGATCTCAAGTCTGTTGTTGTGCAAGGTACAGGCCGATTGTTCTATCACATAAGAGATAAATATTGCCTTACTCTCAGGGATTTTGTTATGAGACTATATTCCTCATTTAGGAAAAAAAAAAAGATATGGAAAGAAGAAAATTTGGGGCTGAAGCAAGTAGGGCAAAATCAGACGTATGAAAGTGAGACAAGAAATCCTGAATAAGATGTCCTTTCTTCCACTTGCTAGGATCTGCCTTGTGCGTTACCTAAGTGCTTCCATTTTTAGGTATGTTGTGTGAAGCAGTAATCAAAGATACTTAAGGTTTCATCAGATTTCTTGGCCTGAATGAGAACATATGCTGTACTTTTATTGGGAAGAGAGGAGTGCAAATCCAAGTGTGATAGTCTGGATGGAACGCTGCTGTCATTCGGGATCGTGGGACTCTGCTTGATAGACCTGATTTAGTACTGTGTGATGGTCCCTAATTCATCACAGGGCTGTTCATCTCAGAAATAGCTACATAGAATAAAACATTATATATGTTTTATTCTGCCAGCCAATCTGCCAGCACAGTAGCGTGAGCACAGACATCCACTCTCAGCAAAGCCAGCGATAAGACATAATTTGTTGCTTCTTTTTCACCAGCTCATCATAATGTTCTTCCCTAGCTTGAATGATCCCCACAATCTGATTACTGTGTTTACTCCACAGTGTTCTTTCTCCCTGTGATTAATATCGTGTTTTCTTACAGTGGGTCACTTTATTTATGATGAAACTTTGGTATATTTCCAAAGGGTAAACAGATGTGATTACTTTAATGGTTAAAGTATAGACTGGGTGTTCAACGGTGGTCTCATGGCTGTTTCAGATGAGCTGGATGGGGTTCATGATCTGGGTCTACCAGGTTCACTATTAGAATAATTTGATTTTTTTTATAACTTTTTTTTTTTTTTT
>VBSM01003198.1:3051728-3078920 GCA_008086735.1 Cheirogaleus medius | reverse complement strand
TAATCCTAACAATATTTGTACCCCCATAATATAATGAAATAAAAAAAAAAGAATATTATGAATGGCTGTAAGAACAATCAGTAAGAATAATTTTCCCTTACACTGGAAAGGAAAAATTATCTAATCAGAGAAGGATTTTTTTTTGTAGGATACAAAGAGTTGGTATAATATCTAGCTTGTAGTAGAGACTACATAAATATAAATCAAATCAGAATCTGATAAACCAAGCTGTTTACAAACGTCACTTATGGGTTTTTGTGCATATACTTCAGGCAAACTCTTTCCTGCTTTTTCTTAATTCCATAAACAAGTATTTGGTTTTGCAGTGAGCCTCCTAAAGTGGTTGAGTATGAGTTTGCTACTCAGATCATGACTTTAACACATTTTAATTATGGGACCTTCAGAGAGGTACCCAACTTTTCTAGGCTTCGGTGCTCTCATTTGAAAAATGAGAATATTAATACTATCTCATGAATTGCTATAGTAGCTATGCGAGATTATTTGCGAAAACCATTTAGTATAGTGCTTAGCTCACAGTAAGTGCTGAATACATTGTAGGTTGATGATCCAAGATTTCTGTCTGGACAGTGATATTATCCGAATTAATTATGTTAAAGTGGAATGTAAAATATTGCCTTGATTGTTCATTGCAAAAGAAAATTGCAGTAAGTACAGAAAGGGAAGGTTTTAGAATATTGTCAAGGGAACTAAAATTTCTATTATACCACTGAGAAAAATCTTTGAAAATTGTTCCACCACCACCAGGCATTTTCTTCCCTTGTCATATACTTCCTCTTTCACCAGATTAAACCTTACTCATCCCTGACATCTCAGTTTAACTTAAGAGTCACTTTCACGAAGAAGCTTTCTTAGCTCCAAGGCTAGGTAATATAGTCCCTAGTTTCTCTAATTTTTCTTTATAACATTTATTGATTATTATAATTTTTTTATGATTCCTGGCAGAAATGGCAAGGACTGTATTATTTCCCAACTCTGTACTCCCAATGCTCAAAAAAAAAAAAAAAACCTTGAAAAATGAGATACTCGGTATATATTTGTTGAATGAATAAATGAATGAATGGGTCGAATCGATGTCCTTAATGAGAACTTTATTGCTTATGACCTTAATTGTGTGTCTTCCATTACCCACTTGACTTGGGGAATAAGCTTCAACAAGAGATGTAGCATGGGATTTGAGCTTTCCTTTTTCCCTAACAATGAATCTATTAGTGCTGTTATACATGTTTATATTCAGTAGGCAAACATTGTCTGGAATTCTGAAGAAATTCAGCAAGGTTCTTGGCTCATCAAAGATTTCCTGACCCTGCAGAGCTATGAGCTTGCAAAGGGATTTTGCCGGTAATACTTGAGGTGTGGCACTGTTTTCCCCAGCATATCTGGTCTTGATAAATGATCTTTTTTTTTTTTTTTTTGGATGGTGCCCTTATTGCCTTTGCTGATGCAGATAAAACTGTGACTCAGACTACTTGCTATGCCAGTCTCCTATAGGGTTGGCGTGGACTTGAATCTTTCTGGAAGGCTATTTATCACAGCACAATTTCATTATGATCAAATCATATCAAGGCTATGTTAAGAATAAAGCATCGTTCAAATATTGCCTGAGATTGAATGCTATTTTCTGAATATTTGGAAGCTGAAACGAACAATTTCCATAGGATGATGTGGGTGCTTTAAAGGTGAATTCATTTGGCCATCCAAGTTAGCTTTTGGAAAACCTAGTAAGATTTCTTTTGCAACGTCTTAGCACAGGTTAACTCTACTTTTAAGGAGTAAAAATATTCTTAATATACAATGTGAACAAGTTATAAATTATGTTGTTAATGACATTTTGCAATATTGAAACAGATGCATGTTCTAAAATCCAAAACACAAGTACGCATACATACTTGCGTGACACATACTTATTCACACTCAGAGTCACAAGCTGCAGGGAGGTGAAAATATTTAGGGATAAATATTGGGTCGATGATGTAGGACCTGAAGCTAAGTCCAAACGAGAAGGTTAAATAAAAAATCCAGTTAACTGAATTCCTCCGATCGGGGTGAAAAAGAGCAGAAAATAACTCAGGAGGTAGGTGGAGGGATCTTACACCTGGGCAATTTTGATCATTTAGGAAGAGGGTGTAGATGTCCCCCAGTGGGTATTGAAGTATTTTCTTTCATCAAAGACAAGTAAAAATAATAATAAAAAATTAATACTTAATTCTTGTCAAAAGCATCTCAGTTTGTCTGCATGTCTTGTATCTGGGCTGTACCTAGGATTTGGAGGTTACCAGAAAAGTATATCCATTCAGTATAGAAGAGAGAACAGAACAGGCTAGAGACACACCAACTATTAATACTTAAGAGAGAGCTATAAGGTTGTTTAGGCTTCATTTATTTATTTTACTGCGGAAATGTTAATAATCTTCAAAATCTGTGTGTCTCGAATTTAATTTTATTGAAGTTAGATGATTCTTTTAGTCTGTTTAGGCTGTCGCAACAAGATGCTGGCTTACATGCAGACGGGCCAACTTAAATAACAGCAATTTGTTTCAGTTCTGCAGACTAGAAAGTCCAAGATCAAGGTTCCAGTAGGGTTTGGTTTCTGGTGATGGCCAGATTTGTAAATAGCCACCTCCTCACTGTGACTTCACATGGGGGTGAGGGGAGAGAGTAGAGAGAGAGAGAGAGAGAGATATCTGGTGTTTCTCTTTTATGAAGACACCAGTTCTATAGGAAAGGGATCCACCCTTATGATTTCATTTGACCTTAACTACCTCCTTGAAGGTCTTGTCTCCAGTGATCACAAAGGAGAGTCAGGACATTGACGTATGAATTTTGGAGAACACCTTTCAGTCCATAGTAATGATGAAAACTCCTTAGTGTTTCCATTTGTGACCTTCTTTGACATTTGTTGCTTTTTCCTATCCCTAGTCTGGTGGCCTTCATTGTCCCATTTCCCACTTCCAATGTATATGTGGAAGAGAGTCCTTTCGACTCCTGTAATTGGAATTAAAGACAAAGGGAAAAAAGTGCCAGACCAATATGTTCCAATATATTCTTTTTAATATCCCAGTATGTTTAGAAAGTGGACCAGCCAAACTGAGTTGCCAGTGATGTGAATGTGAGCCCGTGCTCTGGGTGTGTATTTTCATAGCATAATGAAGTGTGAATATCATCTTGCAGGGTGGGATTGCCATGGTTTCTCCAGTCTTTGCTGTTTCCCTGATGGTCAGTTTCTAGATTTTACACACAGTTAGTAAAGTCCCAGAAAACAGAGACAGTGATCTGATGTAGTAATACAGGAGCTGCCCTTCTCAGATAACCTATATTGTTTATAGACATTGAAAATACTTGTAGCTATAGTTTTTCCTATGTGGAGCATGGCATTTGGTTGTGGTAGCTACCGTGTTTCCTCGAAAATAAGACAGGGTCTTATATTTATTTTTCCTCGAGAAGACACCCTAGGGCTTATTTTCAGGGGATGTGTTATCTTTTTTAAGTACGGTCCAACAATCTACATTGATTCAAATAGAGTGAAGTCGTCTTCTTCTGGAACATCATCATCACTCTCCAAACCCCGAATCCCAACCTGAATGTCTTGCGACTCTATTTCCTTTAGAACCATTGGCCCCAGTCTCTCATGTCGAGCCATGGAGCGCTCATGGGGCAGATGAGAAGGGCTGCTTGTCTTCTTCACCACTCCGCGACGAAATGCATGGTTTGTGCAGATGCGCTGCGTAGCCACGCCCATCACTAGGTCTTATTTTCGGGGTAGGGCTTCTATTGTGCAAATGCTAAGAAATCCTGCCAGGGCTTATTTTATGGGTAGGTCTTATTTTTGGGAAAACACAGTAGTTTACTTAAAAATGTGTCAGCTGCATGCCAGGTGCAGAAGAACCACTCAGCAAAGGTTAGGTGCTGTGAGGGTTGTTGCTATTGGTATTTTTGCCTGAAGAGCTTTTTATATCTGTCATATGCATAAACTAGAGGATTTACTCTACTGTTAATTCTTACTTTTACTATCAGTATGTATTTTGATTTTACTATTGCATTTTGTATTCCTTTGCCTTTATTTTTAATTTCAGCCCGCAACATCCTTTGCATTGCTGACTTCATCATAGATGGTTCTTTGCTTCAGTGGTCATTTACCTTTCTAATGATTAGAAATGTTGGCCATATTTTTATAAGGATATAAAATTGTCTTCTAAAATTTTGTTCCCTGTAATTATTTATTTCTGTGATATATCTTCTTTTGGAGGCAGAATCTTATTATCTGACCTCAGCTGGGTTATTTCTATATAATATTCATTTGATCTCTATTGTGAGCTGGACAATATGCTATGAGCTTTACATGCATCATCTTATATATTCATTATGAGGAAGATATCATTTTTACTCTTGTAGCAAGAAGGACTTTGAGGTTTCAAGAAGTTAAATAACTTGCTCAATATCTTTTAGCTAGTAAATGACAAATTCAGTATTTGAATCCATGTTTGTCTGATTTAGGAACCCATAATCCTAATGATTTAGCAAGTGTTTTTCAATTTCTGATCTGGATCACTGGAAATAGCATAACTAATGAATACAATTTCCTGCAAATAGGGCCTGAGACTGAGTTTTCAACTGGCTCCCAGGTTATTCTAATAGATACCTCGAATGACTATAATACTGCTTTTCTTTAGTGAGTGAGAGAAGATTCATCCAGTGCAGTGTTTGGATTTAGAGAAAATGAGTGGAGTATCCTTTACCCTCTTTCCTTTCCCGGGTTATGTTGGTAGCATTTATGAAAGCACCTCCTGGTGTGATTCCAGGCAGCATTTGGACACGTCTGCTTAACCAAGCTGAGAACTTCTACACTGACTAGTGAAGTCTCCAACAAAGTGGTTTCCTCCATTGGAGCCATTTATTTAATATAGAAAACAGTTACAAATAAAAAGAAACACTAGGAATCACTATGAAACAAAACCATGAAATCACATGTCTTAAAGATATTCTAATGTTTTAAACCCTCAACTCTAAATATGTAAAGGCAAAATAAATGAATTCTTGAAGATTCCCTTTTTTTTTTTCTGGTAATTCCAAAAAGCAAACAAAAATTTATTGTGCCTGAAATTGAAAGTAATATTTCTATGGCTTATGGAAATACAAACATTGGTTTAAATGCTAACAGTGGGAGGAAATAAAATACAATAAATAGGGATCTCAGCATTTTCATTTCCACATTTGGAGCTCATTATACGATCGAGTCCCTTGGTAACTATAAAATATTTAACATGTTTATTTGGAGGTGATGTTTTTCATTTCTACATGGTAGCGTTTTCTAAAAATGCTATTGATAGTCCTCAGTAAATCAATATCTTGGGGTTTCATATCAGCAGCTCTACCAGACTTATTTATTTTCTTATTAAGTGAGAGGTACGGCTACTCCTAAAGTCCTGTCCAGATGGCCTTGAATAAATGTCTTTACATTATTGGATTCTTTTATTTTATTTTATTTTTTTGAGTATGTGACTCATTGATATTCTAGAAGATAAACCTGTTCATTATTAGCTTTGTTACTTTTTAATTTAGAAGGGTTAAATTACATTTTATTAAACTTCATTAGCTTCCCAAGCAAGCGATATGAAGGTAGCTGCCTGCATTCTGCAAACCTAATCTGCGTCACTTTATCTCATGGCTGCAGAGTAATAAGTTGAGATGACAATTTTTTTTTTTTTGCAGTTGATAATACGTCTTTAGAAATTGTGTCAGATCACAGTCATGATTGATGAATTGCTTGGATCTTCTCCTGTTTGCCTGTTGCTGCTTTAATTCCTTGGTAATGTTTGCATCTGCCACCTCGCATCTCTTTCCTTGCTTCGGGCTATTGTGACTAATGACAAAATGATTTCAAACTAAATCATTTTTTAAAATTCAAATGAAGCCTGGGTGCTTTTTCTGGTTGGAAACCACTGTGTGTCTGCTGAATACTGATAGGGGCACTGAAGTCTCCACACTCCGTACGAAACACAGCCTCTCTCTGACTGACACATGAGTTGCTCCAAAATTTGGAGGTTGTGTGAATATTAGTCCTAGGGAGTCCTGTGACAGAGTAGGTCAGCAGACTCTTTAATCCTTTTGTGGTTTCTCATCATGGAAAATGACAACTACTTTTTATATAGTAGAACTTGAGACATAACTACAAAATAACTTGAGTATCATTTAACTCCTTGGCGGAGAGCAAAGATTTCAGCCTCAAATTAGTCTAATATCACTTTCCTTTATGTAGAGTATGATATACAGAGTATTGAGACTTCCTAGGCATTCTCAGTCAGACGTGGAGATGGAGTCCAGATAATATAGACCTTAGGCACTACCTGCAATTTTCTAAATATCTGTCCCATAGACAAAGAAATAGTAATATGGAGATCATATAAAATTTTGACACTCTTTCTAAATTTTTTTTAATTTAATTTTTTTCCTTTTTTTAGAGAGATGGTGTCTCACTATGTTGCTCAGGCTGATATCAAACTCTGGTTCTCAAGTGGTCCTCCCACCTTGGCCTCCCAAAGTGCTGGGATTATCAGTGTGAGCCACCACGCCTGGCCTCGCTTTCTCTTTAATTTTAAAAAAGGTCTTGATTCTATCTGATATCCATTTCAGTGCAGTTTATCAAATATGAAGTGGGTGCCTATTGTATGCATTAACCTACAGTGAATAATGAGACAGGCTTTATACTCTAGCTCATTACTACTTTTAAGCTGGGAAGCTTGTTTTCAGATAGTGATCCTGACGATACGGTTCATACTTCTCCCTCCATTCTCACGAAGTCTCTTGCTTCATTGATTCTTTTTCTAATCACCTTAGACTGATTCTACCTTCTTTGCTCAGGCTTTCCTTTTTCTCTAGGTATATTCTTCAAATATATGCTTTTCTCTATTTGATATTTGTAACTACAGTAGATGTTGTCAGAATATAATTTCAAATCATCAAAAACATGACATACAAATAGTCAAAGATTTGTTCCATCATTAATTAATGAGGGAATCACTTTGATGGTAAAATTGGTTCAAAATCTTTTTGAGAAATGGCTATGTATAGGCATTTTTATAAAAGGAATGCTAGACTAAGTTTTCTAGATTAGTTACAGAAGTGCTTACTATGCTACCTGTCAATAAAACCATAACCTGTGGTGATCTTTTCTACCTGACAGGAATCTACAACTCAATATGTTAACTTCACTGTGTTTGGGTTCTAATCAAATACTATATAGCAAAATCAAACTCAAGTAAATTCTCCCAGAGACTTAGTAATCCTTGAGTGAGCTTGTTAAACCATGCTCTATAATGACATCGAAAGGACATGCCGTATTCCTCTGTGACATCCAAGTCTTGAGTAAATTTTCTTAACGATATCCTTGACTCTTACAAACACTTGACTTACTCAAATAGATAGGTGCGGTTTGTTAAGCTCATGAAGGCCTCCTCCACATTTGTGAGTAGAGAGGTTGTACAGTGAGGCAGAATGGACACCCAGTAGGTAACTTGATGTGTGATTTCCAGCCAACCATAGCCTTCCTGTTCTTATTTTTCTGTACCGGAATAAGTTGATTACTAAGATCCCTCCCAACTTTAAAATATTGTCATTCTTAAAGAAAGAGATTATGAAGAGCAAAATATCATGGGCCTTTACCCAGCATGTGGATTAGGCAACAGTGCCCCCTATAGGTCTTCTGTGAGCTCTGGGCAGGCCAGCCTTCAAATTGTCTTGTAATGTTTGAGGACTGTCCCCTCACAAGAGGTTTGGCAGCACTTTCTGTCACGATCCTTGATTTAATTTGTTTGTATATATTACCTATAGCCACAGTAATGCCGCATAACAAACAACCACAATACTTCTAGGACATACAGTAAATATTTAGTTTTGCTCTCAAGTCCATGGGTCAACTGGGAAAGTCTGCTGATCTTCATGAGGCTTGCCTGGACAGTTCATTCACTCTTAGCGGGACAGACCTGCGTGTCTAGTGTCAGCTACTGTGTTTCCCCGAAAATAAGACCTACCCATAAAATAAGCCCCAGCAGGATTTCGAAGCATTTGCGCAATATAAGCCCTATCCTGAAAATAAGACCTAGTGACGGGCGTGGCTACGCAGGGCATCTGCACAACCCATGCATTTCGTTGCGGAGCGGGAAAGAACACGAGCAGCCCTTCTCATCTGCCCCATGAGAGCTCTAGTGCTCGACATGAGAGATCGGGGCCAATGGTTCTAAAGGAAATAGAGTCGCAAGACATTCAGGATGGAATTCGGGGTTTGGAGAGTGATGATGATGTTCCAGAAGAAGACGACTTCACTCTATTTGAATCAATGTAGATGGTTGTACCGTACTTAAAAAGATAACACATCCCCTGAAAAGAAGCCCTAGGGTGTCTTCTTGAGGAAAACAAATATAAGACCCTGTCTTGTTTTCGGGGAAACACGGTAGCTGTCGAGTGACCTAGGATAGCATCCCTGGGATACCTGGCTCTGCTCCAGATAATCTGTCACCTCCAGGAGGCTCTCCCCGGCCTGTTTTTATAATATGGTGGCAATATTTCAAGAGAGAGTGGAGACAAGCAAGAACTCTTGAGGATAAGACTTGGAAATGAGACAGTGCTCACCACAAACAGTTGGCCCAACATGGTCATAAGGTAGGTTGTTGGAAAATAGACTCCATCTCTTGATGGGGGAAAATTGTGTAAACTCACATTGCAAAGGGCATGGATATGGAGTGAGCTGATAAATTGGTGCCATTTTTGTAACCAATCTATCACATAGAACATGATTCACAGACTTCAGTAAGTTCCAGCACGATACTGGTCTAGAGGGAAGGATGAGCTTAAGTCTTCTTGCACTTTGTTCTAGGATGCAGAGAAATTCCTTGGAGTCAGTTTGATCTTTTCCATCATGCTCTTAAAATTCATTAGGTAGAATCAGAACAGTGTTTAGGGATATTTATTCTATGCTATTGAGGCAAGACTGTTCTGAGTATTCTACCAGATGATGCATAAATTTGACATTATTTAGTCCAGTGGGTGAGAACATGAACTATTCCTGCCTTTGTGTGAGCATCAGGTACTGTTTCCTCGAATCATTTCAGGTGGTTCTTTCTTTGGCCTTGGTAATTACCTTACACTGATTACATAAACTGATCTGTGCTTAGCAAAATACTCAGTGAAAACTCTCTTCAGATTTTTGGAGTTCTCTGTGTGTTCCCTATTCTCCTTTCTGGTACTTCATGCTATGAACTCCAGCCACCCTTGTCTCTCCAGACTCTGGGCTCCATCTCCTCAATTCAGGGAGTCTGGTAATTTTTTCTTGGGTTCTCGTTTTCTGCACCACAGCATGAAAACTCTCTCAAGTGGTTTCTTCTCTCAGTGATTATAGTCCTATTTTGTCTAATGCCCAGTGCTCTCAAAAAAAAAAATAAATAAAGAGTTGTTTTGTTGCATATTTGGTCCAATTTTTTTGGTCATTTTAGGAAATGTTTGTTGCTTCATTTTGGCTAGAGTTAGAAGTCTGTTATTTCATTTTGGCCAGGATTGGAAGGCTCCAATCCTTAGAACTTAGTGTCAGGAAAAATGCAGATTTCTACACATCATAGACAACTTTCAGTGAAAGAAGACAATGTGCCAGTACAAGATCATAGTAAAAAATATATATATTTCTTTCCTGTTTGTCTAATTCATCCTTTTTTACTCTCTTCCTTTCTCAGAATATTTAACATTTTGTCACAGTTTGGTTCTTAGTTGTATTTTACTTTTTGTTGTAATTCTGATTGTATCTTCTGTGAGTATGTATCTTATCTTTCCAATGATAGTATATGCTCTTTTAACGTTAGGGGTATACCTTATCCTTCTTTATATTCTTCACCATGTGTATAACATTTTTAAATTAACGTGAATCAATTAATTATTATCCTCGTCTGTAAAAAGAAACCCAAAATCTAATGATTAAATTAAGTGGCTTTTATGATGTGCTTTGTAGAGGAAAAGTGCAGGATAAGTAATGGCTCTTCAGCTTTTGGGGTTTGTGTCAATTTTGGTTTCAGTTGTCCCCACCAAAATGTGGTGCCTTATGTTAAGCTACAAGCTCTCGTTAGCTCAGTTGCAACCTGCTTGGCGGAACACCGTAAGCTGTGAAAATGTTTCCTATACCTCTCAGAGTCTGCACCGGCTGTGTTTTGTGAGGCTGTTTTTCTTTCTCCACTCAGTAGTGGCCTTTGAGTCACAATTCACAAGTATATGAGGTATGGATTGAGCGCTTCAAACATGCTTGATGAGTGTGCTACTAAAAAGGATTGTATTTGTAGAATAAACCTTTGTCTCTAAGGTGAGATCTCCATGAATTGTACATGGATTGATCCACCTTGTGTAGGACTATCGGCGAATTGTCCTCTGAGGTTGGCTCTTTCCAGTCACCCATATACGAGCCACTGTTCTTCTCCCGGCCCTCTCTTTCTCCATCTTTTCATGCACCATTTGTTTCCTAAAATGGTAGGGGCAGCAGGTATGGAAAGTAACTACAGTATAACCTCAATATAACTCAGAAGAAACATAATTAGGGAGGACAAATGACTGCAAAAATTATAGTATATTCTAAAGTCAAACATGGCTATTTAAGGGATCATTTGAACAACTTCTGTCCTTCATTAGCATGGACAATCTATAGTTGAATTTATATAGTTATTTATTGTACCTGTCAAAATTATCAGGGGAATTAACTTTAATGGTTGTTTACCACACGGCTTATGATCTTGTTCTACAAATAAAAGAAATGTGATGGGAAATAGTGAATTACATTTTGATTTGATCGCTCTTGATTAATTGTTTGGACTCAGATATTTATGCAACTATTTGGTGATGCTGTTTATATGTCTATTATAACATTTCATTTAAAATTATTTTTCCTTCGTAGTTTCATCATTAATTCTGGTGAAAAACTAAAATGTGTCAGGATTTTTATATTTTATAATAATGTGTATGATTGTCTAAATAAGATTCTTTATGAAAATAAATTCCAGGGATTTGGAAATCAAAGTTTTTAAAGGAATGTCATGTACATATGAATAGTTGCTATAGTTATTCGGTGCACACGACTAGGTATAGTTCTTCTTGTTTATAAAACAAACATGTATAAAACTATTTGAAATATAGATGAAATATTTCAGAATATTATTTGCACTGAAGCTGAGCAAAGAACTTATAGAGCTATAGTCATAAATGTTTAAAATAAAATCAAGTATTACCTCAGTTTATAGACCTAACAACCTAATCTTCCTTCTATAGATTTAAACTCTAATTTATTTATAAGAATGGATCATATTTTGAAATAGAAGATTTTTGATTGAGAGTTTCAAATAGATGCACATTATCTTTTAGTTAGGCGTTTTGTGCTTTTTTATCAAGCCGAGTGGCTGTAACCTATTAATAAAGGTTTATTTTATGGAAATTACTAACTTTAAGTATTTTTATCCCTTTAAATCTAAACCAACCTGCATAAAATTACATAACTAATACAATTTTCAATATACCCTTTACAGAACACAAATGCCAATTTGAACATGAGAAAAAGAACAAATGCTTTGGTTCACTCTGAATCTGATGTTGGCAACAGACTGGAGACGGGAAACCATTTGAGCAAATCTTCCACGGTTGTTCAAGAATCTTCTGAAGCCATGCCTCGGTCTTACTTAGCTTCCAGTCCAAACCCATTCAGCCGGGCGAATGCAGCTGAAACTATCTCTGCCGCAAGAGCCCTTGCACCTGCTTCTCCTTCTGCTTCTAGTCAAACTGGGTTTGTGTCCCGACAAGCTTCACTTGGATCAGCTTCTACCCATCGTGTGTTTGGATCAAGACTGCAGAGGATTAAGACCACAGTGAACACCACAGGGGCTTCTGGGAAACCATCAGCCGCCACTCCGCCCTCCGCTCCACCACCTTCTGGATCTGGTACAAGTAAAATAGACAAATATGCCCGGATTCTCTTTCCGGTCACATTTGGGGCATTTAACATGGTCTATTGGGTGGTTTATTTATCTAAGGACACGATGGAGAAATCAGAGAGCCTCATGTAGTTTTGTTTCTATAGTAGTTTGCTAAAAGATGATGCAAATGCAGACTGTCTTTTTAAATGTTTTTAAATATAATTATTCTTTACTAAAATAAAAACTCTATGTAATTTTTTTTCCATTTAAAAAATACAAGCCAGTTATTGGGAGAGTTCATTGATTCCTCAGTAAAGAAACAGTGAACCAACTTTCTTCTTAGATGATTGTAAAAGAATTCAGCGTTCCAATTAGACAGGACACAGAGCATCTTGGAAAGTTGGGACAAGGGAAATAGGGCTATCAGAGATACATGGTGCATATTTTTGCATTGAAAATTTGAAAACAGACTATGACATTTTTAAAAATACCCTGTGACTATCAACTAACCACCCTAAATTTCCCAGTGGCCCTGCCCTTAACCAGAATTGTTTATCAAATATCACATGCAGTGACCTTTGGAGAGACCTCTTAGTACCTGCAAAAAAAAAAAAAAAAGGAATTTCTGCGTCAAACAAAACATCAGTAAAAGGAAAATGGAACAAAACAAACACTGATCAATAGAGTGAAACGTCCGCTGCGCCAAAAACAAAGATATAGACCAGAGGAAATGTGTTCCCTTTCGTGTGTTGGCCAAACAGTACTAAACAGTTGACTTGAAATTTTATGCTTTGAGCCAAAGTTTAACTCACTGTACGGATTCTTTTCCATAATAGTTCCTTCGGTTATGTATTCATTCCCTACATAGTTACTCAGAGCCTATTGTATCCCAGCCACCATGCTAGCCACTGTCTTCCTAGGAAGGCTCTTTTACCTTTACCTGCAATATGACCTAAAAAGTAGAACAGTTAATGCATGCCAAAGAACCACGGACTAGCAGAGGACATTGCATTCTTTAGTGAAGGACGTTTACTGTGACAACATATTCAAAATAATCGTTTCTCCTATATCGATAGAGGATAACAAGTATATCTGTTGTCCACATAATCCACTTTGAGATAAGTACATGTTCGTACGACCTCGGCAATTGGTTTTCGAAAGAGAAAGAGGACGTGGTACAGATTGTGCTGTAAGTGGAAAGCTCTTTGTGCCTGACAGTAAAAACCTGGGCACTGTGAGACTTAGTAGATCACCTGTCTCAAGTTTGATCAGAATCACAGGGTAGAAGTTGATCAGAAAAGTCTTCAGAAATAGGAAGACAGGTCTTTTAGGTGCTTTTCCTAACATAGATCTACCTATTAGCTGGTGAAATGCTAACCTTCTTGACAGTTTTGTGTCCATGTTTTGTATTTCTGGGCAGTTTTTGTATTTGTTTTCTGAAAGTTTTGTTCAAGTCTCATAATCAAGGTGGGTATTTTAAAAATTAAAGGAGCAGCAAAGGCAAAGAACGAAGGAAGAAAATCGTAGACGTGGGGTAGGATGCCACTGACTCTGTTATGCGATTTATCAGGATTTTCATGTACTGACTTCTTTTTCATTAGGAAGTCTTAATGACTTAATTTAATTTCTTGAAGCTATCTTATATAGCTCAATCCAGGTCTGGTTTTTTTGTTTTTGTTTTTGTTTTTGTCATGTCACTTCCAGATTTTCCCTCTATACTTCTCTCTACCTTCTCTTTAGGTGTGTGAATGAATGTGTCCTGTGTGACCATCTTGATAGAAATGGACACTTTGTAGACAGGATCTCTTATTTTTTTAGGAAAGAAATGATGTTGATTAATTGGCATCGATTTTTCAGTTATTGCACTGCCTTGTAATGGGTTGTATATGAGACCTGTAAAATGTACAAATGTCAAATATTAATTCTGAGTCCTATCTGAGGATTCCTTCTTGGCTATCTCTCTAGGTATTTCACAGAATCGACTCATTTTAAGGCTGAAAAATACTGTAGAAATCTCCCAGTCCACACCCCATCATTTACAAATTGATTCCAGTCAAATGAGGCCCAATAAAATCTGTATATATGTATATATTTAATAAAGAGTACTTGTACAAAAAGCTTATCATAAATTATTTCACGAATGTGAATAGATTTCTGGCCTTGAGAACAATGCTTAGGATTGTGGTTGGAAGCTATGATAGTTCCTTATTTTGACGAAATGACTTAGTTCTTTGGTGAGGAACACTTAATCTTTGCTTATCTATCGGCCTAATCGTAATAAATACTTTACTGGCTTCCTTTTTTAAAAAAATATTTTTCTCCTATAGATTTTACAGGCTTGAAATGGATAAAAATAAATAATTTTAGATTTATAGACCAGAGCTCCAGGTGAACTCATAGTGTTTTTTCTTACCTTTGCATATGATGATTTACATAAATCAAGTGGCTGAACACAATAAAAAGGACAAAATTAACCAAAGGCTTTTCATTGTTAATTTGAAGAATAATCTACTTAGAAAGTCTAATTGTTAGTACAAAATAAATTATTTCATTTGCACAAAATGGTTATAATAACAATGTGTGTTTTGTTTTCCCTAAATGAATGCCATCAAATCCATTCAATGATCTTTATTTTGGGCATCATTTCTATCTTCCCAGTAACTCGGAGGTACGTTAAGTAAAACACGCTTGTGAAGAGCCAGGCACTTTCACTCTTTGAAAATCTCACAAGAATAATCAGAGAAGCTCAAAGTCCTGATAATCTGTGAAGAAGAAGAGGAATTCTGACTGAGAATGGTACCTTTGTATGTCTCTTTTAAAGGTGGATTTCAGAGTAGTTTTGTTTAGTACCAAGATCTGTACGCCAAGTTGTACACTAAGTGCTACACAATGACTTCTAATTTCCTCCAGGCATGACTATGTATAAAATATATTTACATGATTAATCCACAGTTAAAAATGACTTGCATTTGTGCATATACGTAGTACTTTGAATAATGTATTAATATATTTTACATTAGACCTCACAAATCTGAAGTTAAAGTAGGCAGAGAGTAGAGTCGCCCTCTTTTATAGATGAAATGTGTCTCAGAGAAGTTAATAACAAAAATAAAAGCACAGGGTTGGAATGAACTTTGAAAGGTCATTTTTCAATATCTTCACCTTAGCGATGACTGTGTTTCAAGCAACATGTAAAAAATTTATTTGTGGTTTATATTACCCATGAACTGGTCAATTCTGCTTGGCTGGTCAATTCTCCTATCCGCTGTTTTCCAATGGTCCCCTCTTCTAGATTTGTGGATAATCTCCGGGGGAAAAGCACTAGATGGAGGGATAGGTCACTTAGTTTCAAACTCTGACTGTATTGTGGTTTTAGACAAGTCACTTAAACTCTTTAGAACTGATTTGTCACTTATAACAGGGAGGGGATGGATTAAACAGTATCTAAGACTTTTCCAGTTTTAATATTCTCTGATTTTCTTAGTAAATACAAGCATATTCTTATAATAGATACACTCAACTCTTTTTGCCACAAATTGATGTGTATGTAAAAATATCAGTTACACCGTTAATTACTTTAAGTCCATGACTTGCCTCAAACTAAGGTTTCCTTACCTTCAAAACAAAAAATAATATCTCTCCATTTAGACCGGGTATTTTCTTTCCCATGGAAGGTTCTGTCCTTTAAAGACTAAAGAATATTAGTTATTTCTCTTTTCTGGGTTTTTATTAATTGTGACTAAATGGCCTCCTGCCCAATTTGGATACTGTGTCAATTTTTAGACATACAAAGATAAATAAAACTGGCCCCTTTCCTTGCATGTGGTCACGGTCTGGTAGCGATGATAGATGTATCGACAAATAATTATCGAGTATAACAAGTGTTTTCAGTAGTACAGAGCCGGGCCGAAACTAGGGTGATACTTGTTTCAGGCACAAATATATATGGGGGGGGGACATCAAAAACCTCAATAATCAAGATAAATAATATTTCAACTCAATATTTTAAAAATCAAAATTAATGTAAAAAAATTCGTGATGAACAAAATATTTCAATTTTAAATAAACATAGGATCAATATTAATAATGTTTTCTTTTGCCTCAGGCTCCCGTATTGCTTGGCATGGCACCGTTCTAGACGGTGGATAAAGGATGCACTTAACTTTGTAACTTTGTTGATAGGGAGAAAAAAAAGCAATGGCAGGCAGGGCTTCTTCGCAGAGATGACATTGAACTAGACTTTGTAGAATAATTTACAGTTCTTTCAGCCCTCCCTCCACTTCCGCAAACAAGCGGACAAAAAACAAAAGCACATTTGTATCACCTCCTGAAGCACAAGAAGAGATGGAGATTTGGAAGGTCCAGGGCAACTCTTACTACAAATACAGATTCAGGCTGGCCTGAGGGAAGGCTGAATGGGAAGTGAGCCTTGTTGATGTTGGAAAGACCCAAAGGGGCTGGAGTAGGGAGAGTTTTGTGTAAATGACTAAGGAGATGGGATTTGGTCCGTATTAGTGACAATTTATTAAAAATCTTGCAGGATAATGAGAGGAAAACTGACATGATTATGCTTCTGTTTTAGAGAAATCACCTGATTGCTATGTGAGCAATGGTCTGGAGAGCCATGAGTCTAGAGGTACTGGAAAAATTGAGATCTCTCATTTTTTCTTTTCTCTCTTAATTAGTCTTTGCCTTCCATTCTTTCTTTAGCCCAGTCACTTCATGGTCCCTGTAAAAATGATACATAGTTCTTAAAAATAAAGATAGCATTGCAGAAATGTAAGAACAGTCTCAAAAAACCCCACCACTCGGAAATTATTAACATTTCACGAACATTATCCCAGATATGTCTCTATAGATATGTTTGTATAGAAGAATAGACTGCTTGATTAAAAGACATGTATGTAACCCAAACAATATTTGTACCCCCATTACAAGATGGAATTAAAAAAAGAATAAAAAAAGAATAAAAAAAAAATTAAAAAAAATTAAAAAAAAATAATAATAAAATAAAATAAAATGAATGAAAGAAAAAAAAATAAAAGACAAAACTTTATACTTATAAATATAAATATATGCCTTAAATGCTGCTATTAAATAATAAAAAATTAAATTGACTTTTGTCTCAATTTAAGATAAAAATGAAAATGTAAAACTGAAGAAACTGTTGAAATTTAGATAGTGTTTCTTCAAAGGAAGAGACTGTAGGGAGTCTGAGCTTTTTTGTCCCAGATTTTAATCTTTATTTCAGCAAATTTTTCTCTAATGTATGTCTAAATAATTTTTTTTCTTTAGGAATGCTAATTGCGTTGAATCTCTTTTGTCTCCATAACTGTTTATGATATTCTCTATAAGCACTTTTGTATCTTTAACTTTTTGTCAACTGTTGTCAACCATAACCCAAGCGAGTTTTCGATCTTGTTTATTTTGTAACTTGTAATTTTCAGCTCTGTGGTGGTTTTATTTCATTTTTCCATTTCTTTCTTTTTCTCTGCCATTTCAATTTTCGTCTCTTTTTTTTTTTCTATTTTTATCATTGCTTTGTTGAAACTTTATCTCTCTTCTTTGAGTTTCTCACTATTAATGAGAGCATGTGCATTTCAATTTCTTTAGAAACTACTGAGGACTATTTATATAAACTCTTCCTCTGTTTCCTGAAAAATGTTTTTCTCCAGTATGAGCTTCATTTGCTTTTTCACTCTGTTTTCACCTCCTGTGCCTGTATTCTGGGCTGGTATCTTTCTATTAATCGTTGAATCAGGGAGCCAGCTATTTACTGAGCTATGGAGGGAGAAGTGGTAGGAGGCTGAGTCAGACCAGCCCACAGAAGCTATTTAAATTTCAGGCTTCAAGCCCACCTCCCCAAATCTGTTTTTTCTTCTGCCTAGGGACCATGTTTTTTTCTGTATTTTTGACATTTGGGTGGTCTATGTAGCTCACAGTGTAAAATTCTCTTGTTTTACTTCCTCTGTGTTATTGCTAATGATTATTATTCTCTCTCCCTCTCTCTTTAATGCTAGTATTCTGTATTATCCAGCAAGCTGCTTCACATCTCTCAAATATAGTGTATCACCTTTATCTTTACCCCCATATCCTACCACTTGGAAATACATACTGACATTGTACAGAGTCAGATCTTGTTTTTCTTTTGCCTGTTTATACTCCATCTCATGGAGGCTTCAAACAAACCGTCTTTGGAAGTCATGTCGGGATGATGACCGTTAAATCTACATACTGCCCAAGTCAATTTGTTTTCTTCTATTAGAGCAAATGTCTGCCTGTTTGAAAGCTTCTGATTATAGTTGGCCATCAGTTACTTGTTCATTACAGACATGGTGTTGATTTTGTTTTTCTCGATTTTTGTTATTTATGTTATTTTTGGAGCTTTACTAGGAAGAGAATAAATTGTAAATACTTTTATTTCACCATCTTTAACTGAATCGCCATCTATTATTTATATTCCATTAGACCAGGGGAGGACCAGAGTATCTTTTGCTGATATGACAACCAGAGCTATGTGCTTTTTTACCTTCTATATGTCAGATGTCATTGGAATCAGGCATTATACCAAGATTAAATCTGGGTTACATCAGCCATATGGTACCTTAGAATACTGGGAAGGACCACAGAAATGACAGAACTCCTATATAAAAGGAAATTCCTTTTTTATTTTCCTGGGTAGTATTTCTACACGCTTTTTTAGTTTCTCTTTGGGAATTCCAGAGTTATTTCTGTGAGAGTGCTTCCCTTTCATTTTATTTTCCTTTCTTTCCTAGCCTTCAGTTTTCAATTATATATGTCTATCTTGTTCTATTGCACTATTTATTTTCCTGTCCCTCAATTCATCAGTAGATTAGTGGAGTGCTTATTCCTTTAAGGATAAAAAAATGTTAAGATCTTTTTAAAATAATAAACACTAAATGAATTTAGTGGAAATTTAGAAAATGTTTATTCTTTCTTATTAGCTTTTCTCTACCACCAATTACTTCTGTTAAAAAAGAAAAGGAACACTCATCCGTAACATAAAATAAATTTTGAATAAAATGTTGCCCTTTCCTTTTGCTAGAGACAAACATCTCCTCTTCAAAATAGAAAAATGTGGCTGGGTGCGCCGGTGGCTCACGCCTGTAATCCTAGCACTCTGTGAGGCATAGGCGCGAGGATCGCTTGAGGTCAGCAGTTCAAGACCAGCCTGAGCCAAGAGCTAGACCCCTTCTCCACTAAAATTAGAAAAAATTAGCTGGGCATGGTGGCGAGGAGACTGAGGCAGGAGGATTACTTGAGCCCAGGAGTTTTAGGTTGCTGTGAGCTAGGCTGATGCCATGGCACTCTAGCCCGGGTGACAGAGTGAGATTCTGTCTCAAAAAAAAAAGGAAGAAAAATGGAACTATGCAAAGGAAACATATGAAAATTCAGGAATATTATTTAATTGCCATTAAAACTCATTAATTTCATTGCAAATACCTGGCAAAAAGAATTGAATGAATGTATTTGAAATGTCAGTCATGCCTCGGGCTATGACTGAGTCGGTCACGTTAAACAAGGGGTACAGGATAAATTAAATACATTTTGTACTAAACACTAAAATTGAAAAGTAATTATACTCTTCTTCCATTTTTCTGCTATATACATGTCATCTAATTTTCAGTAAAACAAACTTTTCATCCCTTCTACTTATTCCATTCCATGTAAATCTCGTTGCTATAAGATATAAACTACTTTGGAAATATATCCCTGTAATACATTGGGATTTTGTGTATGTGTATATTTCATCAGAGAGAATAAACAAATGGTGTCAGCAAAGTATTATGTAAAATAAAGAGGTGATGCAGATTTGCCTTGGTAAAAATATCACCCTTGCACTTTATTATATATAATATCACATATGAATATCATAATGTGAAGTGCAATTAGGATTTTTTCTTATACATATACATCATCTTTTTAGTACAATCTTGTGCTGAACTTACTTGTTTTGTATTTTCCCAAGTGTGTCTCATTTTTATTCTTACTATGGTGTTAATTAAAAGAGTGTGACAAATATAGGAACACAGTTATTTTGTTGATAATATAAGATCTTACCAATTACATAATAATATTTTAAAAGGCAAATTAATATGTTAACTGTAGATTTTCATGAGTGTCCATGCAAATTATTACTTGGAGTTGATAGAAAACCCATTACTTTAGGGGAAGTAAAAGAAACTCTGATAACAGAAAATGTATATTATAACAGTTAACCTTTGATTGACATATTCTTTTTTCAGTCTTTTATATTTGTGAATTACAGTCTGTATTCTGTCTTTGCAAATGTTGCTGATACAATGCAGTGTGTTGGTTTGTCATTTTACTGATTATGAATATTGTCTCCTAGTTCAAGTATTCATTAAGTCAGTTTTCATTTTTCAGGAAGTAAGTTATTATTTTTACTTCAGAATATCATAGGGGTACAAATGTTTTGGTTTACTTTTGTACTGCTTGAGACAAAGTTAAAGTGTGTCCATCTCCCAGATAGTATACCTTGTACCCGTTAGGTATGATTTCATCCATCCCCCCCTCATCTCCTCTCCCACCTGTTTGATTTCCATTGAGTTTTATTTCCTATTCTGCACATGAGTGCTGTTTGGTTAGTTACAATTTACCAGTGAGTACATGTGGTGTTTGTTTTTTCATTCTTGTAGTACTTCACTTAGGAGAATAGTCTCCAGTTCCATCCAGAATGTTACAAAAGGTGTTAATTCATTTATTTTTTTTTATTGGCTGAGAAGTAATCCATGGTATACATATATCACATTTTATTAATCCACTCATGAACTGATGGGCACTTGGGTTGATTCCACATCTTTGCCATTGTGAATTGTGCTGCAATAGACATTTGAGTGCAAGTGTCTTTTTGATGATATGGCTTTTTTTCCCCCCTTGGGTAAATAACCCAGTAGCAGAATTACTGGATCAAATGGTAGGTCTACTTTTAGTTCTTTGAGGAATCTCTATACTTTTTTCCATAGCGTTTTTACTAGTTTACAGTCCCACCAACAGTGTATAAGTGTTCCTTTCTCTCTGCATCCATCCCAGCATCTATTGTTCTGGGACTTTTTGATAAAAGCCATTCTTATTGGGGTTAGGTGATACCTCATTGTGGTTTTTATTTGCATGTCTCTGATGATTAGTGATGTTGAGCATTTTTTCATATGTTTATTGGGTTCTGTGTTCTGTTCCATTGGTCTATGTCTCCATTTATGTGCCAGTATCATGATATTTTGGTTACTGTAGCCGTATAGTATAGCTTAAAGCCTGGTAGATGACACCTCCAGATTTGTTCCTTTTGCTTAAGGTCGCTTTGGCTAGTTGGGCTTTTTTCTGGTTCCAAACAAAGCACAGACAAATTATTGGTTTATACGGTCAGATTTTATGATTTTAAGGGAGCTTCACTGTAGATTGAATAACAACTCAGTTTTCATGCAAAGCCATATCTACTTTGAATGACCGTAGTTTGAAATAAGAGGTTAAAATTTCCACTGGTTTATACTTAGTGAAAGAAATACCATACTACTTACTTTTATAATTACTGAAAATGTTGAAAACTCAAGAAATAAAGGCTTTCTTTGGTTTTTTCAACTGAAATGTCACACAAACTGAGGAATATAAAGTTTACCTCTTTCCTCCTCCTCCCAAATAATTTTAAATTGTTTAGTTGTACAACTGAAAATATCCCTTATTATTAGATGAAAAACAATGATGCATATTTCATCGTATCATGAAAACTAAATTTGTTTTCCTCCTTCCTTTCCGCTTCATTATTCTTGTTCAATCAGAATAGCAAATGTAAAGCGTGATAAAGTTTGATAAAAGATACAGGTGTTTTGATTTCATGGAGAAATCATTTCTTCAAGAATAATACACTTCTTGAGGTTTTAGCAATCACATTTGACTCCCTGAAATTGGTGATTTTACTCTATGTAGAGCATTACCATGGTATACTATGGTGAGGAGTACATAGGCATCATAATTTTTTTTTCAAATTTGTTTTGAAAAAAGGGATATCAAATGTTGCTTTAGTATTTTAAAATAATCCATCAGAAAATGTGTTTTTAAATTCTGTGTCTCTAAGCAAACATCCCTTGCTTCTCAAAGCGAAACTTATTACTCACAGCAGGAGATTTCCCTGTGCTGCTTAAAAGGAAACTCACACTGGAACATAGCATTGTGGAATTATTCAGGTATTAATTTCTCACTGGAAAGCGAGTCTTTAAAATAGTAAGAATTTATGGATCAGCATTAGCTCAAGCTGTTACTTCCTCACGCTGGACTCTCCATCTGTCTAAAATAGTAAGAATTTAAATTACCATAAAATATAATCACAGATACTTATATTTTAAGATATGTGTTGGAACTAAACTCTGGAATTATTAAAATTAAAGCATTGTATCCCTCTAATGTATGTTTTTCTATTTAAATTTAAAACAATAAATACCTTTGGAATATTTGTTGGTTTAAGTACTTTTTTCCTGTGTACAAATATTCTTCATTTAAACTGGTCACAGTATTGTGTCTGACATGATATTTCACTTTGGAAGCCGTGCTGCTATCATGAATATTCCTAGTTTTTACTTACGTCTAATTCCTTGCATGACCAAACCACCACTGAGATTTCAGTTATGCCAAGTTTCAATGGTTGGGAAAATTCCTTTTAGGTGTCATGGATGAAGAAAAGTTATAGGATCCATGATATATGATATGGCATAAAAAAAACTTTTCACTGTGTGGTTTTGATTTGCTAATGGAGTATCAAATGTATATGTGTGTATACATATTCTTTCTGATGGGTTGAACCCAAGCGAAAGAGTCAAAATTAATAAAGTACAGTAATCAATCTATAACTTAATCCTAACTTGGAAGACCAAAGTAAATTTCTGAGAAACCAAATGGGATTAATGTCTAATAAAAATACATGAGCTTATGCTTTTTAATATTTAGCTCAGAATGTTAGCTGTAATTATTTTGATGAAATTAATCACTTTGGACACTATGACTGTCTTTAATGAAAGTTTTGGTTTTATTTATCTTTTTGTATCTCATAACATGCTATGAAATATTCTGAATGTAATGTTCTGAAGCATCTGTTTCTTGATGAAAAATTCAGATTTTTGATTATATCTTTTATAAAACAGAATGCACCTGAGGGGAAATTTAGTTAACCACAGATGTTCACAGTACACACATACACATTCTTATATGAACACATACTAAGAAAACATATAATATTCACAGTATTCTTATTTTGTTTATTTGTTATATGCTATATTAATTAAGTCTCCTCTATATTTATGGCATTTAGTCAATTAAATATGATTTCTTACTGTAGCAAAAAAATTTCTATTAAAAATTTAACATTTAAAATGTATAGCCTCTTTATTGTGTAGTGATTTGTACTACATATTAATATATAAATATCTTAATGTCTTATTGATTACCAGGTTCTGTTTCCAATTGAATACTGTTCAGAAAGTGCTTGCTTCCTATTTTTAATGTGGATGATAAAGAAGTAGAGCCAATGTAGAAGAAATGGAAGTCAAAATCAAACAAACAAAATTATCCACAAACACAAGAATAAATAGAGATGTAGGAAAAGTAAGTTAATAGAAGAACTGGAGATATAATGACTTTTCAAGCTGGATTAAATCATTCACTTAAATTATGCTGGTTTCATTTGTTTTAATCTTCTGTGAATAATTTCTACATAGCTCATTTTCTGGAGAAGTCTAATATTCAAAGGTTAATTTTCTTTTTGATTAACTGGAAGCAGAAGCTCAATGTTGGTCTCTTGGTTATGAAAATAAACCCTGGGGTGGCTCCGTAATTGTGAACTTGTTTACAATGTTACCTAATCTGCATTATTATCCTCTGTGCATTCTGAAAATTAATCTCTTTTATAAGAAAAATTACACGATTTCCTACTATTTTATTTTGGTATGTTTTGCTAATGTCAAATATGCATCTATCATGTGAATTCTTATGTTATCCATCTCATTTTATTCTGAGGAATGTAAAATAATATCATCTATTTTACATTGGTTTGGATTGTGCTCACCTTTGAAAACTCTTCAGGGTAACATCCATCAACTCAGCATTCTGGGCAAATGGATTCATGAATCTGTATCATTAGTGTTAAGATAAATGTTAATCAGTGGCACTATTTATTAAGTGAAGCCTGTATGTCTGCTTGTGTAATGATATTATTGTCAACATGCCCCACGAGCGTTTATCAGTTGAAAACTAAACAGATTGGTACATGTGTTCTTAATAGAAGGATATATCTCAATTGATAAATTATTCTGACATTCTGATAGCATTTCCATTTCTTGCTTGACTTCAGTTTCCTGAGTTTTGCCTACTCTCTGCTCAGTGTAAACATAATATAGTGTGGTGCCAAAACTCCTTCCCTCGTGGTTTGTGGTTTTCCTACCAGGGCCATGAGAGAAGAGAACAAAAATCTCTTTCTCCCCTGCATACCAAATGGAAAAGATGAAGGTGCCTTTCTATTTTTGTATATTTTCAAGTGCATAATTTTCTAACCACTACATCATATAATAAATAATATTTCTCCATAAATGAGAACACTATACTCTTCACTCATAAGTGAGGCTAGGTCTAATGTTTCTTTTAGCAAAAAAAAAAAAAAAAAAAAAAAAAAAAAAAAAAAAAAGCAAATGTGGAGGGAAAATCTCTTGCTCTTTATTTTGGAAAACATTGCATTGTGAATAGAATTATACCTTCTGGCCACCCTAAGAATAAACCATACATAGAATTGAAAATGTCCTTTACAGACTGTGCTAACTGAATTACTCAAATATTTATATCTCTCAAGGAGCAGATATAAAATGCTGGCATTCATCATAAAGGTTAAGTGATAAGTAATCCATTTTCCATTACATAAATGGAAATGCTCCTTGTATTTCTACTCAACTGGTGGCCTTGTTACAGGTTCCTTGATCTCATCTCTCCAGACCCACCCATTCTACATGTTGATGTCAAATATTTCTAAAGCACATTTCTTTCTTTCTTTTTTTGTTATTTCAGCATATTATCGGGGTACAAATTTTAAGGTTACATGTAATGCCCTTGCCCCCTCCTCAAGTCAGAGCTTCAAGCGTGACCATCACCCAAACGTTGCACATCTCACTCATTATGTTTGTATACCCATCCCCTCCTCCCCCCTCCCACCGCCCAATACCTGATAAATGTTATTCCTATATGTCCACTTAGGTGTTGATCAGTTAATACCAATTTGCTGGTGAGTACATGTGGTGTTTGTTTTTCCATTCTTGGGATACTTCACTTAGTAGTATGGGTTCCAGCTGTATCCAGGAAAATATAAGATGTGCTAGATCACCAGTGTTTCTTAGAGCTGAATAGTGCTCCATGGTATACATATACCACATTTTATTAATCCACTCATGTATTGATGGGCACTTGGGTTGTTTCCACAGCTTTGCAATTGTGAATTGTGAAAGCATATTTCTATTCATTTCATAGATGTGAAAATGTCTTTGGGAAATGTTTGGTCTCTGTTGGTTCCCCAACACCTTTGGGATAAAATATGAATTCTTTACCTTGACATCCAGGGCCCAACACAATCCAACCCTCAGTCACATTCATCCTCTCCCTCCACCTATTCTAGGATCTAGCCACCCATGACTGCTGAGTTTCTGTGAACATATCCTGCACAGACATACCTTGATGCCTTGTCAAGCTACATCCTTTGCCTGGGTTACCTTTCTCTTGCTCTCTTGTCTTGCTTGCAATCTTCTGTAAATCATAGCACTAATAATTCTGTTTGCTGAGGCCACCTCTAAGTCTCCTTAGTGTAATTAATTCATGATGTTTCCCTATGTTTCCACACCTCCTTTGTAGAAACTTTCATATGAAATTCTGATTATTTGGCATATATCTTTTTTTTTATTATTTGTAAAGTGACTATATTTGAACAAAGAAAGGATAGGCTATACTCCCTGATGGCAAGTTCACAGTTTTATCTTTTAAATTTAAGAAGATTAATATCAATACACCCATTCATCTGATGACAAACTGAGGATCCTAACATAGTACTTGGCAATTTGCAGGTTTAGCTCATTGGATAATTTGAATTGTAGGTTTAGTTGATTGCTAAAGAGGACAAATGACTTCAACAAGGTCAAATCCCAAACTTCTCATTTGTTTTATAGATTATGTTAGCAATGGATTCCATATGCAGGAGTTATGTTAAAAACTAATAGCCTCACTAATGCCATCCTACATATTTCATCAATAACATTTTGATATTTTTAATGTCAGAACTGACCTAATGCAGAATGCCAATAGCAGCTTTCATTTTATTTATACATTTTGGATAATGGAGTATTTATTTAAAAGAAGTGGGCAAAACAAATTACTTCATACAGTTCAAATTTAAGATTGTGTGTTATGACTAAAACAACCATTTTTAATGCTCTGAAGTAAAGATGTTATGATAGCTCTTTAATCATTATTCTGACATTTACTTGCTTTAATCATTATTCTGACATTTACTTGATAGCAATTGAAGAGGGCCTCAGATGCACATATTTCAAAGCTGTTGTAAGATGGAACATTTTTGAGAAGTACTATAACTTTGCTATTTTTGACTGTCTTCCCCTCACTTACCACTTGCTAAGAGAAACTAAAAGGATCAGCTTCAACCCATATCATGATTGAAAACCCTTTCTCTTCTCTGTATATCCCCTGGAGATTTTGGTTTGCTATTTAAGCGCTCCAAAAAAATTCTGTGATTCCGTGACAGTAATCACGCTCCAACTTAAGAAACACTCCTTACTCAGACAATACAAATTGTTTTGAAATAGATGTTCTGATAAGATATCATAGGACAGGGTTGGTTCCAATGGTTTCAGGGACAGAACATTGATATTACGTTGTTGGTCTATGAAATCCTTATTTTAGTAAGCATATATTAGTGCACTGTTTGTGATATGCTAACCTGTGCAGAACTCCTTCTTATAGTGAGGGCAGGAAGAAAAAGATAATGTCAGGGAAGTAAGAGGGTGAGAAAAATTAGGAATGGTAGGACAGTCTGTGGAATTGTGAAAGAATTTCCACAATAGTTTGTAAGGTGAGCCGGGAACAGAATGAAATGAAATACTATGCAAAACAGGGATTCCACTCATGAATTGACGGGCACTTGGGTTGTTTCCATGACCGTGCAATAGTG